>SNQN01000590.1:3383-41352 GCA_008642245.1 Bassia scoparia
AATATATTTATATATCACGTGAGATGGAAGAGGGGATTGTACAGAATAATTTGCGCAAAAGTTACATACCATAACAATGAAAATTAAAAATAAAACAAAAAAGGATAGAAAAATAAGAGAAAGCCCAAAAATAATCCGAACGTTGAAATCGGTTCTCTCTCCTCCTCCCTCCACTCTCCAACTCCCCTCCAATTTTCTCTCTCTTTCTTGTCTCTCACTTCTAAACTCTCCTCTTATAAATATCACCCCCTTTTGCACAATTTCATCATCAAAAACAATCAATTCGAAGAAAAAAAAACCCTCAAATTTCCCAGAAAAAGAGTCCAAATTTAATTCGCATTCGAACTCAACTTCTTCATTTCAATTCAATTTATTCATCAATTGCGTAATTGAAGAAGAACTGAAGAAGGAGGATAAATCAATCGATTGATCAAAGAAAGAATTGAGAGGTAAAAGAATACAAATTTTCTGAAGAAATTCAGAGTTTTTCAGTCGAAGAAATCGTCGACTTATATGGCGGCAATGCCTCCAGAAAGATCTAGAAGCCTTCACAACTTCTCTCTCCCACCTCGCTTGTCCTGGGGCTCGCAGCGTCTTCTTCGCTGCTCCAAACTCCACCAATCTTCCTCTAACGACGACGTTTCGTTCTCCGACAGAAAGCGTCGGAGCGCTGTGTTTCGATCGCCGCCTCCTCCTCCTCCTCCGGCGGCGATCAATGGCGATTCCAATATCGACGCCATTCGAGAGAAGCTTATGCTCGATCTTCACTCTGAAGTCGACAAGTTTCGYGCTAATTTCATCGAGAATTCCGAGTTTGCGCCTCCTCCTCCGCCGGAATCGCGCCCGTGGAACCTCCGGACTCGCCGGTCTCCGGCGACTGCGGCGGTTGCGCCTCCGATTATCTCCGAGGCTTACGTTTCCGCCACYGCCGGCGATGTTGGTGACGGTGGCGTTGRGAGACCAAAGTTTTCGTCGCAGTTGTCGAGGAGTGAGATTGAGGATGATTTCATCCACATGACTGGAAGAAGACCTCCGAGAAAACCTAAAAAACGTCCTCGCTATGTTCAGAAACACTTGGAGGTTAGTTTCCAATTTCGAATTCTTCTTGATTGATTTCAATTTCCAGTTTTGCTTGAAGATTTCGATGTTTCTTTTTGCGGGAAATTTGAATTTGTTGGATTTGTTTTTGCAGACGTTGTTTCCGGGATCATATTTATCGGAGATCACCGCTGATATGTACAAGTCGATGAATCTCCTGAATCCTAAGGTATGATCAATGTCTTCGGTTGATTGTCAGATTATCGCAATTTGGTGATTTAATGAACCTAA
Organism: Bassia scoparia; assembly: GCA_008642245.1. Classification (NCBI taxonomy): domain Eukaryota; kingdom Viridiplantae; phylum Streptophyta; class Magnoliopsida; order Caryophyllales; family Amaranthaceae; genus Bassia; species Bassia scoparia. Next base: position 4,713 of record SNQN01000590.1, read on the forward strand.
CTAACTACAGTATGATTCATGTTTTCCCCAATTCAAAAATCTATAATTTAATGGTTTTCAAAGTGTAAAGTTTATACTTTCTGATTCATGAAACATCTTTTTCAATAATTCAACCCGCATTTGACTTTGTACTACTTTATAAATCGTGATTTTTGCTTTCTTGATGATTATGGCTGTTACAACTTACAATGGTTATGATGGATTGATTAGTACCAATTCGATTGTCTCGGATTGTAACTTTGTGTTTGTTTGGTGTTGCAGTGAAACCGAGGCGAAGGCCGAATGATGATACGAGTCTTTGAGATCTTCGACCACAGACATCGGTGAAATTACTTTGCTCAATACCAATAGATTAGTGCTGCTGATTACTTGTTATGTTCTGAAAATTTTAGTGTTTAGTAGTCTGTGTGAAACAGGGGTTTCAAGCAGGAAGGTGTTAGCAATTCTCATGTATAGTTTTAACTGCTATTAATGCTGCAACAATGTTACATCAATTGAGTATCAGTAACTGATATCGCGGCTCTTATTTGAGTCGTATGGTTTTTAATTTTTTTCTATCATATTCGTGTCTGTTTGCTTGTTCTTCTTGATGTGCACCCTATTTTTGTTGATTTGAAGGTCGGTTTTTTAGGCGTCGAATGTTCTTGTCAATCTAATGGTGGTTATCCTCGTACATTTGTTTATGTTGTGCACCACCTAGTAAGTTAATTAAGTAGGGCAATCACCTTTTTGCATCTTTGCAATACATAGATGGTCTATATCCGGCAAAAGCCGGAATTGTTTCTCAATTCTTCGCATCATATTTCACCGTTTGAAAATCTAGATTGTTCTTATTACTTGTCTCAATGATTTGTTGGTCTTGACATTTCGAACTCAAATTATCCTATCGATGCTTTCTTTTCATTGAATTCGTTCAACTTGACTTAAATGATGTCACAGGTGTAGTTTTAGATTAAACTTGGGTAGCCATTGTTGGTCTCGAACTGGACTTAGATGAACTTGAACCTTTGCCGTAAACCACATTTTATATGAACTGATCTCAAAGGAGTTGAGTGCATTATTCTGATCAACGAGTCCAAATCGTGGAGTTGTTATTGCAGTCTGTATCGAGTCTTCTGTTGAAGCTGTCCTTCACAGAATTGGGGTTAATTGCATATTGCAGCCGTTGGTTGCTAGTATTTTTTTGTTTTTTTTTCCCCAATGCAATGCTTTCATTTACGCACATCACATACCTTCGCTTTCAGATGCTGCTGTAGCCTTTTCTGATAGATTTCTGGTTGTTTAATTGGCGTCGAGTGTTGATTGTATTGAGCTGATCGACGATCGTCCCGCGGATTACCAAACGTCATGGTCATATCAAATGGTTAGATGTGGGGGTGTTAGGTAGCGTGTAAAGGGAGAGGGAGTGTTTCCAGTTTTTTTTTTTTTTTTTTTTTAATTTTCCCACTTAAATGTGTTTTACCACATTTGTCTTGAAAAGTGATGGACTGTGTTGAAAGAAATTTTGGTCTCGCACTTTCCGGCCAATTAACTTTTAGATGTTGAAATCGAATTGTGTGTATACATAACCGAAGCGGAAAACAATGATGTCCTTTGAAATTCCGAATAACACTCCCGTGTTTGAATTATTAGGTGATATCGAGCAAATGCTCTATTTTTTAAAATTGAGAAAATTTTAATTAAAAATATAAGTTGTTAAGAAAATAACATAATCATTAGTTAAAATTGTTTTTAAAAGAAAAATGATAAGAAGACAAAAGCGGTAATATGATTAAAAAGAGACATTAATAATCATCAAACTTTCAATTTAAAATTAATCATAACAACACAACTTTTTTTTAACGGGCATAACAATACAACTTTAAAGTATCTGGATATTGTTAATGAATAAAATATATATTAAAATATTTTTAAAATACATAAATGAAGAAATGAGATTGGGAGGGAAAATTCATTTTACTGGGGATTGCTTTAGTATATATATATAAGATAGACTACACGAAAATCAATTAATTATACAATATGCATACACTCACCGAAATACCAAGTATAATTCAAATAAAGATGGAAACTTTCTATAATATTTTAAAGACACCATAAGATATTTAGAATAGTTATTAGGGTGAGTGGGACGGGCACTCGGTATTTTTAGGGACTCGGACTCGGAACCGAACTAGGTCCCAAAATCTGGAACCGGAACCAGTTATATGAATCGGTTTCTAAATTTTAGGAACCGGTTCCGAAATCGCTGGGATCGGTTCCGGGACTGGATACCAGTTTATATAATTTGTTTTTGCAAATTAATTTTGAGCTTGTAAAAAATTATCCTTAATAATTCCTTCAAATTGAAACATACTTGCAGCAATCTATCGGGGTGATAAAATCGACAAAGAAGGAAATAATCTTTGAAATGTAAAAAATAATCTTTAGGCCCATGAATCATTTTCTTTGCATACGTAGTGTATGAATAGTTCAACAAAAAAGGAAATGAATTTTAATGTAAAGAAAAAGAGTAGAATTACCTCATATAACAGTTCCAAACATTGGGTACCAGAACCGAAACCAAATGGGCACCAGGTCCCGAATTTTATTACCCGAACCCGGAACCAGTTATGACTGGTTCCCATTTTTTGGACCCAGAATCGGACCCAGTTACACTAGTTTTGGTTCCAGAACCGGCGGGTCCTGATCGATTTCGATTCCGATACTGGAAACCCGAATTTTCTGCTCACCCCTAATAGTTATAGTATATTGGATTGATAAAAATTGTCAATCCAATGACATTTTGGTAAATAAATGGAATATTTTATTTACAATATTGTCATTTATTTTTATTTTTTTGTTTTATTTACCAAATGTCATTGTATTGACTTTATTTACCAAAATGTCATTTTTTTTACGGAAGAAAAAGGATTTCATTACTATGAAATAGTCAAAAGACAATTACAATCAATAGAAGAAAAAACAAAAAATTCAACAAAAATATTGAACACCTTAGAACTAGTTACWTCGCAGATGTGATTTAAAATAGCCTTAATAAAAATCTTCATCCGAAGCAATACAATCTGTGAGTTCGCTCTGATTCGGCATAACGTCCGTTGATGCGTTGTTGTTTGGATGATCATACCTTTGTGAATTTCTGAATTCTCCCCAAAATTGTTAAACCCTAGATCTCCATTATTCAAGCAACGAAAAGCATTTAGAAACCCTATATAATCTAATCTTCCATGATGGAAGACAAGAAAACTAAATTCCAAACTCTCACAAAAGGAGATAATAATAAATCCAAAAATTGGGGATAAAACTCTCATAAAGAGATAGAAAAACCCAAAAATTGGGATAAAACTCTCATAAAGAGATAGAATGGAGGATTATTCATAATCAAATAGGCAAAAATAAAGCAGTAGAAAGAAAAATTGGGGCTTACCATCATCAAAGACATGATGGTAGCCCTACGGCTAAAGAATAATTTAAGGTTTAGAAAGAGGTTTTTAGAGAGAAAAGAGAATTAAAGAGAATAAATTGTCAATCCAATGGATTGATTAGAAATTTGCCTATTTGAACAATATTTTCCCCCAAAGTATAACTTCAATTGTAATTAAACTACCCTATCACAGTTTTTCTTGATTTAAATACACTTCTATCTAGTGACTAGTGAGAAAGAAATAGAAATACATTCTGTCACGGATTAATCAAGCAAAAAACAGAATTATATTAATAACATTAAACAACCATACATCACGAAATTAATCAAGCAAATACCAGAATATGCAACCCACAGCAACAATCTAACAACAGAAAGTAGCACGAAAATTACTACAAACTGCACAAAAACCAGAAATATATTAACAAGCATTTGAGCAATTCTCAATTTCTCATTCATCTGTTTATGTGTTCAAAGAAAATCAACAACTGAAGGCCAATTGACCGATTTGGTAAAAAAAAAAGTAGTCATTTAACGACAATATGGTAAAAACACTTTCTCTAGCAACAATTAAGTAAAAAAAAAATAAAAAAATAATCCATTCATATTGTCGCAAAGTAGTCATTTGACAACAACATATTAATATAAATAATAATTATTATATTTTACTTAATGGTCGCTGGAGAAGTGTTTTTCCATATTATCGTCAAAGGAGTGTTTTTTTATTTACCAAATTATCATTGGCCACAACTAACGAAAACATGCAGATTGTATATGCAACCCACAACAGTCTTAAAATGGTATATGGAACCCTGTTACAGTTACAGTACGAGTACTTATATATATAGTTATCGATTGTCGCCTGACGATTGGTCTAATTGTCGCCTGAGTATCAGTTTCATACCGAGTATCCAGAGAATCTGCACCCAAAAACATCTTCATTACAGATAATATAACATCTCTAAATTATCCACTCTAATAAGTCTTGAGACGATCAACTATGTCCATCATTCATATGAATGAAACATTGCAAGATTCTGCACCATAGTTCGAATGATCAAGCACGTACAGTCCCTAAGATCTGATGATACTTTGAGGAAGTTTTGTCTCCATTTATCATGTTTTGCAATTCAATTCTGGGTTGACTTATAAGAGCAGTATCGTCTGTCATACATCGATCAATAGCCTTAGTCCCATAATTAGGGTAAGTACGTAGCCAAAACGTGAGAAACATGGGAGTGCCATGTCTGGAGACACATTGCAACCATAAAGAGCCTTAATTGGCAACTTCCTCATTATCTCAACTAAGGGGTGAGAATGAGCTCGGCATTCCGAACAGTTCGAGCTCGGTCCGTCAAAGCTCGCTCGTCAAAGCTCGACCTGAATTCGGGCTCGGCTCGAAAGCTAATGAACCAAGCTAAAACTAGAGCGGGTTCGGCTCGAAAGTTCATGACATTGCTTCGTAATTATTTATATTTAAAAAATAATAATATCATGCATAAATGCATAATAATAAATATCTTGCTTATTACATATGAGAACTTAACAAATTCTTTACATAAAAAATAAACAAAACGAAGAAAAATTTAAGAAGAAATCAAAGAAGTCGATAGAAAACCAAGAATAATAATTAGCATAACTTGTTCGTGAACAGTTCGTTAAGGCTCGGTCAACGCTTGGTCAAAGCTCGGCTCGATAATTTTCAAGCTCGATTCGAGCTCGAAAAAACTAAACGAACATCAGACGACATAGCAAAGCTCGGTCTCGGTTCGGCCGATAATCACCCCTAATCTCAACCCAAGTTTCACTTGGCAGTTCGGGCAATTTCATTGTCAATGCAGACCCAAGATTTTGAAAATGGGAATGAAAATACGAACATCACGACATTAAATTTGTATGATTATTATTAATTAACACTGAAATTGTTTAATAATTCAGTTCACAATTTAAAATCAAAATGTATAAAGTGTGACGCAATAATCAAATAACTAATGGACACCCCGAGGCGTTAAACTTGAAACTAACGAACCACACCATATGATTCAATTAAGATTTTAAAAAACAATCAAACTAAGTCCAATATGATATAGAAGATATGGAAAGGAAACTAAAGCACTCCATTTCAAAGGTCAAAACAAACCATCAAATGATGATTAACAAGCCAAGTATTACATAATCAACGAACTAATTAATTAAGCCATAGTATATTAAAAAAAAATACTTCGTATAATCGTATATCAATACGTAAATACACAAACCCTAATTCTTAGCAAATTAACACCAATTAGTACAATGAATTAAACAATCTCCAATGAATTGGAGTATTGATTGAAATAACGAAAAATCAAGTCATACTGACAGTGGCGCCGGCGAAAAGGTATGGGGCTGGTTGGGTATGTGCATGCAGACATGATAATACTTTATAGATCCTGTTTAACGCATGAATGTTAAGGAAGGAGGAGTAGATAAATCCGAGTGGATAACATTGAAAAACATTCTTAGATTTATAGAAATTTAGGTTATGTTGTTGTCAATGAATTTTGCTAAACCTCATTAGAGAGTCAAATTATTTTTATTGAACTGGACCTATTTTTACTAAACTGAAGTACTGAAGTGAACTTATTTTTATTGAATTAAACTTATTATAAACTGAACTTATTACTACTGAACAGAAACTTATATGAATAAGTTGACGAGAACAAGACCTTGGTTATGTATTTTTAAAATTATAATTATTTAATATTTTTTATTATGAAAAAAATTGATCGTTGACTTGTTAAACTAATAAATGTTTAAAATTTTCTTTTCAAAACAATACGGAGAAAAAAATTGAACTGATTGTTGTAGTGTTAAAGTTTTTTTATTTGCTATCAATTAATAAATGTTTTAAATTTTATTTCAAAGAAAATTGAGAGAGAACAATTGGAAGATAACGATGGAAATACCATTATTGCTTTGGTAGTTGTAAAGGAAAAGATGGATAGATGGTCTTTTTTTTCGCTTAGAGAGCTGCAACGCTGATATAAGTGGGATGAGAATCGAACCTAGAATCATGAGGGCACATGACATCAGATCACCGATTTCAATTTTAATGACCTGGAAATATGTCATTTATGCATGTGTTGCATTACATTTGTACATATCACTCCAAGTTGGTATTGTTACGGTTAATTTTACCTATTTAAATGCTTCGTACGACAATTAATGACTTGCATATGCTATTTTTGCATCCAACGAAACTAATTAATGGAATTTCCCCATTACACTTCTTCCAAAGCAAATGATCGAAAGGCTTAGGCCTTATTCTCGTCAGCTTATTTCAATTTTCAGTAAAAAGAAGCTCTATTAAGTAAAAAAAATTCAGTTCAGTAATACAATTAACTCAGTAAATATAGATTTGGTTCAATTTAGTACTAATAAATTCAATCTATACGAAATTTGTTAAGCAAGATTTCAGTAAAAATAAGTTCAATTCAACAAAATTCAGTTGATGAAAATATGATCTTAGAATGTTTAGCGTATTGTTTTTAGGTAACATTTAATGGGTGACTAGATAAACAATACTTGGTAAATTTTAATATGTGTTGGCAAGATAACTTTTTGTGTAAAAGTTAGCGGTGAAGCTAATAAGCTATTGCTTATTTCCCAAAACTATTAGGACTAACGCTTAATATGTAGTGGTTAACGTTTTTCTAATTTTCTTATATTATAGAACTATATGAATAATATTATATTTTTCTTATGTTATAAATATAACTGTTATTATTTGCGCTGCGAACACTCATATTGAAAAATGTATTTTTGACATCTCACATTTCAGCCTTCGCTAGTCCTCACTAATGTAACAATACTCTCGTATTGACTTCATCGCCAAATGCTACTTTCACCTCCACTATTATCGAACACTACGTCCTTAGTAGTCATTAAAAAAATATTGCATTCTATTGGCGCTGATTTGAAACTTATTCGATTCTAACAATTCTAACACCAACGTAGGTCAAGGTGAAGTAGTAGAATTATATATAAATGGTTTTGAATGTAAATTCTAAGCCCAAAATACGTCAAGGTAACGTTGTAGTATTGTAAATGGTCTCGGATGTAAATTCTAACATCAACATACGTCAAGCTAGGTAAAATTGTACATGACATGGTCTCAGTCTCTCAGATGTAAATTTAACATCAATATAGGATCGGACAAAGTAACGTAGGTGTTGTTCTCGTAAACTTAATTTAATTTTACTGAACTTGAAACAATTTGACGATAACAAGGTCGTTGTAGAAACATAGTAGAAATTGCAATTTCATTGCATCATCATTAAACTCAGTCCTACACAGTTACAAATTACAACAATCCTAATCTCGTCATATTATACATACATATAATAGTACTAACTAAAATACTTGGTATGAAATGAAAGATTGAAAGTGAGTGATATACTTCTATATAATGAAACAAACAATTTTTCATACATACTATAYGATATTATTGATAATTTGATACATCGACTTAATTGAAGATGATGAGTTGATAACGTCGTGTAATATTAGCCTGAAAATGTGGAGAATAGTTTGACTAGTGTTTTGTGCTCTGCTTCCTTGAACTTGACTTCACCGGCATTATCCTTATTCTTTTGGCCACTCGTACGAAATCCCTGTTACATTATTATTAGCGTCATGTTCTCGTTTTTCAAGACTTTAACCAATTAAACTACCTGATTTCATGACTTTACGTTAAGAAGGGTGTGTTTGTTCTTTTCAACTTATTTGTACTTATTTGATCTTATTGATACTTATTTTGTGAGAGAAAAAAGTACTTATCTGAACTTATCTTATTCAATAAGTACTTAAAATAAGTTGAAAAGAACATGCCCTGAAGTAAAGCGGCGAAGGTATCATATATTCTCCATGCAAGGAAATGCTTATGACTTTGTCTTGAATAATGTACATTTAGCAAACTAGCTAGCTTTAAAGATGAAGAATCATATAATAAGGGGAAAAAAAAGGAAGACGCTCAAATAGGGGTTGAGATGATGATGCTACCATAGCTATACCATATGCTAATCTTTTCAATTTGTAACAAGTGCTTAATAACGTACGTATCCAGCCATATTAGCGAATTGAACATCATGTACGGAGTACTTAATTTGTATTATGTAACGCGCACTTATATTAGTAGTTGGGCTGAAACTCGTTAAATATTCAATTCACSTACAYCKAAGAGGCGAAGACACTTGTAGTTATCCTATAGATTGTCAATGGACGTTCTAGCTTAGGTTTCCACACTAGATCAGCAGAATAATTATTCATTGATGGAAACATATATAACTTGCACAAGTTGGATATTATACATACTATTCCAAAGTAGGTAAGCTAGTCCTTAAAAAACTCGAAAATAATGGTATTAAAATTAAGATAAGCCCCATTCTACATACATTGAGGTCCAGAATTCTTAATGGTACTTTTATTTATTTGTTATAACTTATACACATTGATAACACCTAACTGAGTAAATTATATTGGGTGTAGAGGAGGTTGGGCGGAGAAACGATAAGTTAAATCACACACTCATCTTGTGTGTTTGATTATTTCTCTCCCGTGCAAATGAGCTATAACGGTAAGGGTACAGGTACATTAACGTAGCAGATGGCGATAAGTAACAAACTAGCTACTAGTAATTAACTCAAGTTTGTTCTTCAAAGTTTAAAAAACATGCACCTTATGATTATACTTTCATAGGAACAACAACTTTCATTTGGGACCAGAAACAGTTGTACACATTGACATTTCACAGACTACTTAATATATATGTTTTTTGGTGTGAAAAGCAAAACACATTAAAGCATGCATGAAATTGTATAATGTTGTACTATAATCTTTATTCTTCATGACACTACTGTCTTAGGGGTTATTTTCATCTAAAATTCCGATCCAGGAATAGTAGAACACGGAATTATTTATTATTTATTGTATTTGGATTATTATTATAGAATTTTATATTATGCAATATATCGAATAAAAGATTGAGAGATCCATCCATTAAAGAGAAATTAAGAATTCGCATTTTGGTGTAGTAATGTTTTATAGAAGAGAAAATTGAATTACTCCGTAAAATATTATCTACTATTTGGTCGATGTGTACATTTTAACACTTGTAATTTGTAGAATTTAGAAGTTGCTTGTGTTATTTTGGTCCAATACCATATGCATAAATATAGATTCCATAATGAACCATGTAAATGGTGTGCCACTAGCGGGTGAAATAGATATCTGTTCTGTTTTTCTAAAAAAATATTTTTATATTAACGTAAAATTCTTCGTTATCCATTTTTAAGAGGAGATTTTATTTAGAGAGTGGTTATTTTCAATAATATATAATGCTCGAATGTTTTTTATTATTTTACATAAGCGATATATAGAATTTGGCAAAAAGGATCAACCGGTGTAATGTTGATTTTCGCTCCAATAAGTAAGGTTTGTGGTGTAGCTATTAATCTCTTGGTTGTACTCTATATTATAGAAGATATAACAAACTTTTTGCATGTTTTAAAGATTGACGATTTTTTTTAAATTGATTTTATTTTTGATATAAGAAAAAAGAACTAAAAATTATAACAACTACTCCTAATGCAAACAAATAATAATGATCTCGTAAAAAAAACAAAACTAATGATTATAAATTATTTAGCTATTTTCACGATGATTAAAGATTAAATTACCAATCTCGGCTACTCGCTTGTTTTTGTAAGCAAAAGAAAAAAAACATCAAGAAAAAGAGAATGAAACACGCCTAATACTAACAAATAACTAATTGATATAATGAAAACATATCCAAAAACTAGTAATATGTCGTTGAATAATTTCCTATTAATTTTTCATTTTTTAGGTTAAATTATTATTTTATTTCATAATAAACTTTAAAAGTTGGTACACATATAATTTAAGTATGAGCAATTAGTATCTCAGTGTTCAGTCTCATTATGAATTTCCTTTTGCTTAAATGTTTTAAAAGTATATTTTTTCTTGATCACATAATTTATCATTTAATTTTTATTGCTTAGAGCTACGAAGAAGATAAGAATCGATCTCAGAATACGAGAGTCTGTCCTAATTACCAACAGGGACCCTTAATTTCTCTTGATCAAAAATTAATCTTATAATTAACATATCATATTATGTCAAAAAAATGTAATATTAAATAGAAGAAATAATAAATTAATGATCGAAATTAAAGAAATTAAACTTACTTATCATTGAAGATCAAGCAAGAGAAGATCATTTCGATGTCTTCATAAGCAACAAGATAACAGGAAGCATTTGAACAATCAAGTTGTTGAAATCATTCCATTTGATTATTATTATTATTTATTATTTCGTTATTCTCACTTTTTGATTGCTATTTTCAACAACATCTGTCTTAGGGGCTTTTGCTTAGGCTTTGGTAATTTGCATGGTGTTGGAGTTGATGCGGTGGAGATGACCGCCCTCGAGACCACGGTCGACGGCACACGTTGTTCAGGATTAGTCTCTCGTCCACTCCCCGATGCATGAATTGGGGCGCTTCCCATGATAACGGTGGGGATGACGCCGGCGGGCCGGCCTATAGGGTTTGTTGTTGTATTTATTATTGTTGTTGTTGTTGTTGTTACTACTGGAGAATTGCTAAGGAGTCTAGTGTAGAAACTATCATGCTCTACTCTTCAATGAATCTTGCTTTGAACTAATAATGTTATTATCATGTTATTATACATAACTTAATATGATGCTAAGCTAGTACTTTCTAATATATAGATATATATATATTCTAGTTTGATAAAATATAATATTAATATGTGCAATTAATTGATATAAATTAAAATGTATTTGGTGTAACGTTTTTTAAAAGTGGAGAAATAAGGAGAATATAATGAGAAAGTAGAGGAGCGTGGAAGAGGTAGTTAGTGTGAGTGATCAAGTTTTAAGTGTATGTATGAAAGTATTGCTTTGGAATGAATGAAAGAATGGAAATGTGTTGCAAGGAAAATGAGTGATGAGGGTTTAATAAATATATATAGAAGGTTGAATATGATAGGACTACATTAATTTATGTCAAAGAGTATCTTAATATAAAGTTAGAGCTTCACTCCCGATATCAGGTGTGATCAGTCGTCTGAGAGATCATAGTCACTGAAGTCATTTGAATCAAATATAAAAAAAATTAAGGGGATTTTAATTATTATTATTTTAATTGAATATTTTTAAGGCTTCTTTCCCCTCTTTTTCAAAATCAGCAAGATGAAGGTTTGATATGATATGGATGCCGTAATTAGAGTGGTTGTATTGTAGCATTTCAAAGACTACCTAGCGCATGTTTTTTTTATTAAATTATTATATTGTGATTATGTTATCAATTTGGCAAATTGTTTTCTGGTTATTGCTTATAAAATCCACTAGTAATTCCTATGGTGTAATAATATAGATAGTTCCGGTGTATTTCGTATAAGTGAATATTAGACTGATTTAATTGGTTTGAGCTATTCTTTACATTTAATTCAATGACTAGGAGGATTAAGTTTTATTATTGGTTCATGCATCTTTGAGTACTTTTAACATTATATCCATCTATAATTAACTAAGATTAGATTTTAAGAGATGATCAAATGGATTATAACCATGTTACAAATTTTATATAAGAGCAAGTTTGTGAAGGGGAATTGAAATAGCTATTGTTAGCTTACTTATGTGCATAAATCATAATTATTCTTTATTCTAGTTTGGATCAATTTGTTTTAATTTCTTGATTTGACATTGAACCATAACAAAATACATATCCGACCTAATTTTATTTATGTATCATTGCATAATTAAAAGTGATACTCATATGAAAGAAGATACAAAGGCAAGATCTAGTTGACTTGATTTGGCTTGATCGTCATGTAATTTCTAGCATAAACTAAGCTAGCTAAGCATTTGCTTAAACAAGTTGAATCGAAATAGACATATATACATCTATATATATTCCATATGATCCGATCTGAAATAGCTAGTAATGTATATGCTTTGAAAGTTATGTTCGTTTTCACGTAATATTTAGTATGAGATTGTACTATGAACCAACAAAAAGGTATGTATATACATTATTCTTAATTACATAATTGGGATTTTATTCGAAGTTGTTAGGATTCCAAATCAATCAAAGTATGAATATATAATGCACACTCAGTTCATTTCAATTCAAGCTAAGTTTCAATTTCAAGACTTCAACTACCGAACATACAAAGTTTAAGTCTAATAGAAGACGGTTAAATATATATAAGACATACATCTATCTATAACATCATAATAGTGTCTGTCAAAAAAAAAAATATAGTAGTGGACATACTTTTCATCAAACCAAAACATAAAGAAGAATCAAACATATGAATGACCAAAGTTTTAGAAGCAATCAAATTAAAAATACTTAACCTCATAACAAATAATTAATATAAAATAATAACAAGTTGTTGCTTGAGTTTCACATATAAAGTGACTTAAAATTCCCTGTCTCATAGTCTGGCTGTCTAGTGTTGTGTTTGAACTACTTGCACAGATAAGGCGCCCATGCGCAAGAGGCATGTTTGCTTGCGAAAGCCAAAAGTTGGTGATCATAACTATATATTATTATTATTATATTACATAGTTTACGAACAATCGAGTTTGACGTGAGTGGTTAAGGGTCCATTATTCTCTAATCATGGCCTGGTCACGGGAATACGGGATTGAGCATTAATTAGACATAAATGAAAAAAAAGACCTAAAACGGAGATGTTGCTTATCGAGATACCCGTGTAAACTACCGCAAAAACCTACTCCGTAGTTCATTCATCAAACGTACGTGTTGGGAACTCCTCACAATAGAACAAATAAATTATATATATAATATAGTTTACAACATTAAATGTATAACATTATACTTGGATCTTTGTTCACTAACATGCATCATATCATGGAACATTATTTTTTTTATGTATACAACAATACATGAAGAAATATAGGATCTCATCAAATATTTTATGCATTTTTTTTCATCGGGATCATCATATACTTAGTTTATTAGTAACTTGAGTGAAGGCAAAGCAAATTATGCTTGGACCTTCACAAATATGGGAAAACACGTAATTGCATGAGATCTTAGACAAAATTAACTAGCGCTCCTAATAAACGTTAATAAGATACCTAAAATAGAAAATATAAAGAATCATCTAATATTATTTAAACAAATTGACTCATGATTTTAAAACACATTATTTCAAAACTATTTTTAACATTTTAAAAAATATATATTTAATGCGTATTTGACATTCAGGCAGTCAGTTAGCACAAATCGTGTTATCTATTGGTGAGAGAAAAACAATTGCTCAAAATAATATTAATAATATTCTTTGTAAATTGAAATTGCATGGACTTAGACAGGAACCTTTAGCGTTACCGTCGGCGAATGGTCGCTTTCCAATTTTGACTGATTTATTAGGATATTCATGAGAGACAATACATCACACTGAATCAATTTGAAGAAGATGCTTTTATTTTGTTTATCCCAAGTTTAATTTTGATTTTTTTTAAAAAAGTTTTTTTTGGAGATTATTAAGAATAGTTGCATTCAATTCGATCATAATCTTACTTGCAATTTAATCTTAATAAGATTGATCCGCATTTTATTAGTGCATTTTGCTTCTCAAAGGATCATACTTAACTGGCAAAACTCCGTCATCATTTTATCAAACTCTATCACTTTCTAGCCAATGCAATTATCCGTCATCATTTTCTCATACGAAATGTAGAAATAAAATAATTTTGTTGACATTTTTTGATTTAATAATTATACTTGACCCAAATATAGTTTGAAATATGCTCTCTCATCGATGTTACAGATAGGAGAATGCGTAAGTTTTACTTATAAATTGTGACATTTTTTAGGTGTCATCCGGTGTATCAAATATATCTTCCACGTTGAGGACTGATCGAGTATTACTTTGATATATGCCTCATTATTACTTTGGACCATAATATTTTTTAGCTCTATATATTTGAGCCATTTAATTAGATTATATTTTTTATGTTATGATTGAATTCTATTAGACAAGTTATGGTCCATATCAACTGCGTGTATGTATACCATTATATATGATCATTTAATGATTTAACCCAAATAAAATTGTTGCAATGTGCTATGATATATACTTTGAAATGGTTTTAATTAATGATAATTTTTGTTAACATCAGTAGCTATAATTATCACTAATAATTAGTAGTGTTATTAATTATTCTGTATTATTGTACGGGCAGAATCTTGCATAGCTTAACGTAATTGATCAAGATATTATTAGTTTGTATTACATAGCTTATTATGAATTACAGTAAGCAAGGTTCCCCCCTCGTTTGGTCATTAATCACGAAAGTTTGTTTATTTTACAAGATTATTAATCTCAAACCACAACCAAACAAAACAAAGAAGTTATTAGATATAGTTAAATTCGATCATTTGATGTAGGATACTTGGTATAAGGTGGAAAAAAAAACGCATTATTTATCATCTTCATCTCTTTAAGGTACATTTACATGGGAAGGGAGTACGTTGATTCAACCTCTCACCACAAAAAAGATCAAATTAAAGTGTGAGTTGAAATCACTGCTCCAAATCCATCCTCATCCATTAATGTACTTGAATGATTGAATTAGTTACCATGGAATGATCGAATCTGATAGAATCAATTTTTATAAATCTTATTGACTTTAATAAGCATTGTACTTCCTAAGTCAAATTAGGATTTTGAATATTCCTTTTCAAAGCTAATGTGTGAAGGCGAGTAACACGAAGAATGAATTATTGATAATCCATAAAAAATTAAAATGATCAATTTATTAAATACTGCTTTCGTTACGCATTAGTGTACAAATTGATAGTATTTTGTAAAGTAATAAATATTCCAATTACTGTAAGTAATGCGTAATAGATGGATATATAGAAAATGAATGAAAAACTTAGAAACAAAAAAATAATTAATAAGAGACACAAATGAAGATAAAATGCAAAAATTCAAATGGAGTATGATTAGAAATACCAAAAGACAAGCAATCATCAACACTATTGAAAAATTAAATACGGTCGATCAAATAGAAAATCATGTCTAGATAGTGGCAAGTGTCATCAACAAAGTCGATCAAATATCAAAACCAAACTACTCTTTACATAGTCGTCTCACGATAATAGTTTTTCCTTCACCATCTCCTCCTCGTTCTAGGAATTTTGGAGTCGTTTCTCATCATCCTCGTAGTTCTTTTAACATAAAAAATAAATAATCAGCTATGTATTCTTCAATATATAAGTAAATAAGCAAAAAATATTCTACTCACAATATTTATCTTCCTATTTACTGTAAGTAAGCCATTAGTATTATTTTCAAATTACGAGAGAATGTGAGTAAAAGCGTGTCGAAAGTAGTGGTGATTTAATAATGGGTGGACCGAACTGAACTTGTATAAAAAAGATCTCGTCCAAATCCGTCCAAAAAGAGGTGAACTTTGCGGCCAATGTGAGCATTTGAACTAAAATTGGATATTTTCAGTTGTTCAAAAAAGCTCTCACTTTTTTCGACCAGGTCGGGCTGATGTTGATCACCTCTAGTCGAAAGTAGTGGGGCATAATAATTAGTCAAATCTATTATGACTATATACTAAAACAAAATAATGCTGATATAATGATGACACCCTCAATTCCTACGTGTCAAACCTCACATCACACTGATGATGTCAGCAAACTTCGTAAATTTTTTTATATAAAAAAAAATTAAATTTCAAATACGGAATACAAACAAATCTATATTAAAATGTATAAATTAAAAACTATTAAATTACATTTCAATTTAAATACATCACAAAATAACCTAATCGAATTCACATAACAAATTAGAATAAGATAATAATAAACTATTAAATAGTTACAAAATACTTATCACATTATATCGTAACAAAATTAAAGTCTATATACCAAACACTTGGATAATAAAAACTATGCTAAAAAATTTTACATCAATATATACCAGATTGAAGCTTTAAAATTGATGGTTTGACACGTATCTACAATTGAGCTAATAAAATTATCTACAATAGATAAACCTCGTACTATCTAATAAAATTATCTACAATAGATAAACATCGTATAAACAAACTAGATAAGCTAATTGAATATCTCGTAACAAACCAACCAACATAATTGCATTTCACGCGGATCTACGAACCTACAAAAAGTAAATAAACTATTAAATTTTAAACTTAAATACATTACAAAATAAAATTGAAAAAACCTTATAAAAACTACAAGATGTTCATTTGATGTAGATCAACATAAAAAAAAAAATCAAATAAATAAACTATTAAATTAAAAGATTTGATATAAACTTCCAAGAAAATTGAATTTTAGGTAACAAATACAATTTTTATGTTTTCTTTCTATCTATCTATAGAAACAACATAGACAATTAAACATTGTCACTACTTTATATTTCACGTTCTCTTCAATTTGTGTGTTCTATCATTCTTCTAAACATTTATGGAAGCAGCCAAGCAATGGAAGGTAAGAAAATAAGGTTTCATCCAATTTTAAAATCAAAATTTAAATTAAAATATTGTCACTCAATTTAAAAAAATTATAAATTAGTTAAATTCTTTAACAACTTTTACCTATCATAATCATTATAATAAATATTTAACGAATATTTTAATTATAGAATAATTTTAGAAAATAAATTTAATACAATCGTGCATCACACGGGAACTAAACTAGTGTTAAATAAAGCAAAATAACATAATGGGATTATAGTATTTGCAAATGCAATTTAATTTGTTTTTCTCATCACATTTAACAATGCACCATAAATGTAGGCTCAAAGCAAGTGTGACATTTAATAAGAAACAGGATAAAGTAAAGTATGTTAAAGGCAAATTATTCTATATAATCCCCCTCTAGGCTCTACCTAGCAATATACAATCCCTCACTAATTTTTTTCGCAATATTTTGGTTTTGTTTTTTAATTGTATTATCTTTATTTATTTATTTTAAAAATAATTCCTTGATTGATTGTATGTAGCGATGTGGAGGAGGGTAGTATAATATAGGTGTTGAGATAATAAAAGAGTTAGGAGCACCATTGGCAGGCCCATTCGACACGAAAGAAGTTGATTATGGGCCATCATGGACAAAGGACTTCAAGCAAGGGCAGGGCTCCACTAATCAATTGCATCAAGTGACAAGATTGTTAAACCATCTCTATGGATTTGTTTACTTTGTTTATCTTTATAAGTAGTCGTTAATTAATAACTTGTTCTAAAAGTCTAAGAACGTTATAAAATCAATTCTAGATCGCAAATATAACTTATTTTGACATAGGTGATGAATTAACAATCATGTTTTCATTTTAAACAAATCCAAGATGAAGCTTGTTACTTTTGTTTTTTTCAGTTCGATTCAACTTCAGTTTTTTATTTTATCCTTACTTTCAGTTCGTTCCAATTTTAGTTAGTTTTGTTTATTTGTTTTGAATCGAAATAACTTCCTCCGTATCAAATAAATGCAACGATTAGCACTTTTTCTCTCTACTTTATGTCAATCGTTGCGTTTATTTGATACGGAGAAATGTATTTCGATTCAAAACAATATACAAAACTAAACTAAAATGGAACGAACTGAAATAAGAAAATAAAAACTGAATTGAATCGAACTGAAAAAAAAAAACAAAGTAAACAAGCCTCTACTTGATTGTTTAAAATGAAAACATGATGTTAATTCATCACTATGTCAAAAAGATTTATTTGCGATTAGAATTGCATTTTAATAACGATTCTAGACTTTTAGAAACAAGTATTATTAACGAACTATTTAAATAACATATGTACTATAACTATGAGACCCTTAACATGGCATGTTGAAAATATGCCAATATATATGTCATAAGTTATAATCAACAAATAATAGGTTTACTCGATATCAATTATAGATATAATGAGTGCTTGAATAGAGACTTAACATAGACAATTTAAACAACACCAACAAGAGAAGAACCAAAAATGAATGATAAATCGAGCAAACATATTCTAGCTAGACCCGATGTGACTCGTACCCAAAGCCAAACGAGCTCATTTCACTCACACTACAAAAAAAAAAAAAAAACTCGTTTTTTTGCAACAAACAAAAGTTATTGCTAAAATTAATTTGTTGCAAAAAAAATTTCATTATTGATGAATAATACCTATTATTATTAATCAATATAAGTTGTAAATGAGTAATAATCAAGTAATTCCCTTTATATAAGTTTTTGGTTCTTTTCGACCTAATCCTCAATATAAGGCTATGTGAGTACTCATGTAGTAAACCAAATACCGAGTATTCATTTCAAAGGGACATAGGATACTAATTAGTATTTGTATACAAAACTGAACATGTTTATGGTACAATCGTATTTATTAGTACACCGTAACTACGTTTTTTTAAGGGGAAAAGTATACTTAGATTAATTAAGAATATGTCCGATACGATCAAGTTCGAGAGCCAAGCCGGACACTCACATGCAAACCTTATCAAACCGAAGCTATGGCCCATTTAGCAACAGTCACAGATGAGCTACATTATTACAATCACGATACCAGAAAACAAAGCAATAATCAAAAACAAGTGGAAATTTGAAGAATATCATAAATAACTTGCTGGACCATATAAACTCCTTTTGACTTCTTTTGCAGAGGTTAAAAAACAAAACTACACGCTTTTTTTTTTAATCCATTTG
The DNA here is from genome assembly GCA_008642245.1 of Bassia scoparia. NCBI lineage: Eukaryota > Viridiplantae > Streptophyta > Magnoliopsida > Caryophyllales > Amaranthaceae > Bassia > Bassia scoparia. Next base: position 23,931 of record SNQN01000590.1, read on the forward strand.
ATTACAAATCACTATATCGTATAAGATAAACAATTTTTAAAATTTTTACAAATAAAAAAATGTGTCCATTGTACCCAATTAGATACAATCGGATTATATTGTACATTTATCTCTTTAAAATATCATTCAATTCATTGTTAAATAAATCATTCATTCAATTTAGCTTTGTTCAATTCAATTCAACGGTCCATTCAAGTTTTCGTCGAAAGAACAAGTTCTTCTTCACGAAATGATCCCAAAAAAATCGCCATAGTCAGTTCGAACCATTAACTTTGTTCAATTCATTCATTTCATTACTTTGTTCAATCCAATTCCAACCCAATTCATTAAAATTTTCGCATAAGAACGAGTTCTTCACTTCGCAAATGGTCCCATAAAAATCGCTCTTTACTATTTATTTTCGACAATCAAGGGTGTGGTACATTTTTTTAGTACCTGCAACCTTTGTCTCGACCCGAGTCACGTGTTTCACAACAATAGAAATAGACGATTTTTCTCGTGCAAAGTATGTCGTGAAGTGATAACTCGTGTAGCACGAGGTGCAATTTTTTCTGGCCAACTTACTCAGCTATTAGTTCTAACAAACACCATCAACATTGAAGTATATCATGAACTGATTTTGAAAATAAATATATTAATACTTACTCGTATTTCGTATAAATAATGTCGATTTTCCAATGCCATAACAGAAAATACAGTTACATTACACTTCCTTACGGTCCTGAATTTCTGACTAATATACTTATAAATTCGGATTATTATGGTACAATATATAACGAAAGTGAAAACAAAAAGGATCATCTTACAAGAGAAAAAGAATAAAGAATTACATAAATATAAGTAAAAGTTACAATATACACGCCCCCTTTCGTTTTCAAGGAATGGATTGCAACGAATATATGTTCTTTCTCGGGCCGCCCTTTAGTGAGTACGAGAGTAACTTGAAATCTGCCTTCCGATTGTTAATTAATTGTGTCATTACCAAACTCGCGCAAGTATCAATCCAGTAGTTTGCAAGTTCTTCACCATGGCTTCTGCTTCGGTACTACTTACTCATCCGCCTATATACAAATTAATTAATTAATGACATGACATTAAAATTGATGCATGGGAGAGGACCTACAACTCAAAAGAAAGGACAGGGGTTTTGTTTTATGCGCATTCCGCAACATATCGGTCAGTTTAAGGGGGACGACAGTCGCTTATAAATCTTCCATATCATCCTCTCACCAAAATATTCGTGAAGTGATCTAGCCAAGACATTTTTATCACATTCAACCCAAAACGGACAAATCCAAAGCTTTGTAGTGAACTTTCAAAACCTTAGAAATGTAAAAACAACATAAGGGGGACCCTAAAGAAAGCAACGCGTAACGTTACGTATCACGTATCTTCATATACGTGAAAGAGATTTTAGCTTCAGGTCAAGTGATTCAACATGTGGACATACCTGCTCCTGTAAAATTGTGTGGAGGGTTCTGTGGACATCTCGCGCCATGCCTTTGGCATCACCACATACATAGATGTACCCCCCTTGAGATATCACATTCCACACATCCGAAGCCTATATACGTCAACAAGAAATAAACATTAATGGCCAATACTTGAAAACTCCGTATCTTATAGAGTATCCAATCCAACATCAAGAATGATGATCAGAAAACCTACCTTGTCTATCATTTTGTGTTGTACGTATTCTTTTGTGGGGCCCTCTCGTGAGAAAGCAACTATTAGCTCCGAAAGTGCACCAGATTCCACAAAKTTCTGGAGCTCCTCTTCATAAATAAAATCCTGCACATGATAATTTTAATTCCATCAATAACGTTGACRAAAGAATGCAACATATCCAGTAACGAGTGATAGTAAACAATGAAGCATATCTCACCAATCTACGGTTTCTGCAACCAAAAAACAATGTCGCTTGCCCCAGCTCCTTTCCCTCTTCTTTAAGGGCATACCTTTCCTGAAATTGAGAGCCAAAGAGAATTGTATTAGCATTGCAATACAGAAGGAAAAGAAGCTTGTGAAGGAGACATTAGTGGTTTCAAGTAATAAACCTGCAAAAAGCCCCTGAAAGGTGCTAATCCAGTTCCTGGACCAATCATTATAATCGGAACGGATGTATCTGCYGGGAGCCTGAAGTTGGACTGCCTCACAAATATAGGTGCCCAACTAGAATTGCTGGTCTCCTCTTGAGATGTGGAATTCTGCAAAGACAACACCACCGACAACGGGAGGCTTAGAACTTTAGAAGCAAATGCATASCAATATGTTTCCATGATGATAAATAGTTCAGGTCTTTTATCTATTTGGTGATCAAGCAAAATGTTGAACTTCAACAATTGAGTTTTGTTTCAGAGTTAAACAGTTGTGATGCAGATGTTTCTTTTAGCTATTACCAATAAAAAATACTTCATTATAAGTTATAACCGACCAGCAAACCCCCAAAGAGTTATTTTACTAGCTGAATTGACTATGCAAACAATGCTGCACCCCCATCCCATCATAACCAAACAAAATATACGAGATAAAATAAAAGGCAGAAAGATACTAAAAGACCAGAGAATAAATAAAAACATACCTCATCCATGTTGAACAAACTCCCTTATGAATCCTTCCAGTGGGTGTCTTATCAAGAAACTAATGCACTAGTATCATGAATTCGTTTGAGACACTCTGCACAAGATAGCCAAATATGCGATGATTAGAAGTTAGAACATCAATTGTTTCATCGGGAAAGACATCGATTCCCACAACACAGGATGTCAACTGATTAACATTACTTTCAACTTTAAGATATATATTAGTTTTGTGGCAATTAGACACTATGATTATCTCTAGCTTCAAGTGATTAACGAAATCAGACAGCAAATTCAATTACTTAACAACAATTATATGCCCAAATATAATGTTTAAAAATAATGAATGGGGGAAAAAAAAGGAAGCCAATTCCTCTACACCAAAAACTTCTGGCCGTAATAATAAATGTGCAAATAACAATGAAACCAACAATCAAAAGTATGTTTACTGAAGAGGGAGATTACAATACCTTGGAGAGGATAAATGGAGTAAAATCTAGGCTGCAAACGCGGAGCCACTGCAGCAAAGAATACTCCAAGTGTGGCTTAGCTGAAGGGAATTCAGACATAACCTCAAGAAGGCTCCTATGGCTTGCAACCACCCACTGGGCATATTCATCCTGCAGAAATTTATAGTGTATCATCTGACAGCACAGCAGTTAAGGAAGACAATGAAGAAAAAATATTTCTACTGGCATTATAAGCATTATAAGCTTTGTAAGAATTATAACCTTTCCAGCAGGGGAGCAAGATATCTCAATCGTTCGGCTTCTTTGCATCAGAAGCATGAGCTCCAACGCGAGCAAAGCAGACTGAAAAAACAAGTGTCAGAGCAGAACTACTGATGCAGAAGGAGGAAGCGCAAAATGACAGATAGAAACAAACCTTTTTCGGAGAGCTTAAAAGCAGCATAACGAGTGAGAGCCTCTCTTAAGGTACACGGTGGAAGGGTGGTGTAGTGAGCCAATAGGAGTGCCATCTTCATTTTCACTATGAATAGAGAAGAACGTATCAGGTTTCAGGCCAAGTAATCTTCGGCTCCTCCACAGTCTCACTAAGTTTTCACAGTACACACCAACATGATCCCTGTCTCATACCTGGATAAGAGAATATGGAACACATTAACAATCAACAAAAAAACCAAGTGGCTAAGAGTCTAAGACTTCTCAAGAAGTCAAGAGCTTTAATCTTACACAGCGTTTGCACCCATAAAATAAACATGTACAAAAACAATATGAAGAGGGCAAGAGAAAAGATAGATGAATTATTATTAACACACAAATCAGAAATAACACTCTACTTGATCCGAGCCAGAAATGTCAAATTCCAAATGAGTACAAGAACGATCAGAAGCAGGAGTGTGTAGCTCCCTTCTCACAGAAACATTTGCTCTGCATGATGTTGGCATCAACGACAGCATGACATTAGCATAGCCCAGCTCCTGTCTGCTGAGGTGAATCAGCAACTTCGTGATATACTACTCGGTATTATCTGGTATTGAAGCAGTATAAGGAGTAGAAACAGTCTACACATCCTCATCCCGAAGCAGCTGGTCTAATTCAGCCAAACTAATTCTTTCCTGAAATCAGCATGGTTTAAGACTTTTAGTATATTCACAACATCTCAGACCTTCAGCTTATGGTAAAATATGGTATATATGGGGCAGTACCAAGCTGAAAAATCATCTTCAATGCACTGGTCATCACACCCAAACCAACTGGAACAAGGCGCTTTCCACCTGCAATTGAAATAAAACATCATCTCTGACAGGTGAAAACATCATATTGATGTCACAAGAACAACAAATCACAAAAAACATTGCACCAACACGGCCTGTTCTTCAAATCCCGAAAACTTACTACAATTAACATGTAAATTAAAGGTTTTCTCCAATTAATTTGCCTATCCTAATTCCAACCAAAGGCACCACCAAATCAAATCAACGAAAAATCGAACAGTATAACTGATATGCACCACACACGATTCAATTAGAAGTAGTTCCTTGATGCGCATGCAATTAAATTCAATAAGTTTAACTAATGAATCATCTAAGTTGTATCTAAGTTGATTGCCTAACAGCAAAGAATTCACATGGACAATCTTACAGGTTTCCAACAAGCAACTACTTACATTGTTTTGCACCTAACGTGAAAAACCTACTTAGGATTAGCTATTACTCCTTACAAGTAAACTGTCAGAGACAGCTCACAATCAAATTGATGCACACACCAATCACACCAGACATATTAAGTAAAGGCTACCTTGCTCGGCGAGAAGCTTCAATCTCTTTGCCAACCTGTTGATCATGGAATAACAATAAACATCAACATTCAAAATATAAAATGTTATAATAACATATATCCCAAAGATGCAGGCTACTAGGAAAAGAGATACTATCACATGGAAAAAGATAGTACCTTGTTGAAGTGCTCATACTGCCTATTTCCAAGCCAAAAACTCCATACTGAAGTTTGAAGCCACTCGCCTCGGTCCTTTCCACCTACAACACCCAGAGACAAAGAACACCTTCTTCAATAAACATGTACAATATAATCCAAAGGCTCCATCTAGAGTTAAGATGTTTGGTAAAAGCTGTCACATATCTAAAAACTTAATATAGATAATGCTCTATCTTTACAAACATACACCAAATTAATCAAAACCGATTCCAAATGGACAGAGGGAGTAATACAATTCGAGTTTCAGTGACGCAATTTCAGGATACAGTCAAATCCTAATATATGACAGCACTGCACAAGCATGACAACACCATCACAACTATACAAGTGTGAGGATTCTACCATAAAATTGCTGACAACTGAGTATTATAAAGCCCATCTTTCATCATGCAATCAACTAAAAGAGATTTATTTATCAAGTCAATAATGGCATTCAAAGTCTTTTAAGGATAGTAAAATGATGACAGAAAAAATATAAAAAGTCAATTATTTATACCATTCTGCCACTATCTCAATACAGTATTTTATAAATTGCAGTGTCATTAAAATATACCTCAATGAACCATTTGTAAAACCTGCTGCATTGTCTGTAGGTTCTCCATCACCATAACTGAATCAAAGAATTTCATTCAACTTATAGTTCATATATATATATAAGCAAATGATTTTTTTTTATAAAAAAAAAAGTAACAAGTAATCATCAATTGAATTAAAAGAGGGAGATGCATACGTGGCAGAAGAAGAAAGCCAAACTTTCCTTCTTCAATTTCCTTTCATATTCCTCGTCATCAGCAGCATAATCATCTATTTATTCCAAAATCAACATGAAAGCAAATAAAAATACACGAAATTCCCACTTCACAAACAATTAAAAGAAAATTTCAAATGAAAATTAAATAAGCTCAAAAGTTGCATGAGAAAACAAATTCTATGATCACAGAACAAAATCTGATAAAAAGGGATTAAAAAGGAAATTGAAAAGGTCAAACTTACCAAATCTAACAATTTTAAAAGTCGCTTTCTCATATCTTGTCTTGGCCTCCTCTACTAACGCCTAACAACCACCAAAATCGATGCAAAATTGTTAAGCAATCAATCAAATGAAACAATTGAATGAAATCCACACATTTTCCAAACAAATTGTGCTAAACAAACAACTAAAAATCATATCCTGGAATATTAATGAAATGTTAAATCATCAAATATGATAAAAATAAAACCTTTGCAAATCCTTCAGCAGTTCCAGTTTGAGTACCAAAGAAAACGGTGACTTTTTTCTTGCCATCATCAACTTCAAGATCATCATCCTTGAGAATCAACGGCTTAGGAACTTCTGAAACAACTTTGGATGATTTCCCACCATTGGATTTTCTCCAAATGAGCAAGAAAGCACAACCAATAAGCACGGCAATGGAAGTAGTAACAAACATGACAATTTCACGGTTTTCAACTATGATTGCAGCAGCTGAAGAATCTTCAAATGATGCATTTAGCTGCTCAAAATTCCCCTTTAACAAAGCACTCATTAGATCTAAAGGTGAGACCTTGATTGAATTTGAATCCATTTTGTTAATACCCAGATCAAATTTCCTCAAAATCTCAATGAAAAAACTCAACTTTCAATGAAATTGGAAGAAACTATCAATACCCAAAACAAATTTCCACTGTTATTCAATCAAAAACCTAAACTTTCGATGAAATTGACAAGAATTATGAACACCCACAAGCTAAAAATGAGATTTTGTGACAATTAATTATAGACAAAATCAAATATGGGGAGTCTCTCGCTTTCTCTCTCTTGTGTTGCTATTGTGGTTGGAAGTGAGGTGGGGTTAGGAGAGACTCCTGAGGAAAAAATAAGAGAAAGGAAGAGGGAACTTCAAGGCTATTAATAATGTGAGAATTTCATTGATTTTTTTTTAAATAAAAAATAAATAATAACCCATTTTGTATTATTTATTAATCAATCAAAAAATGATTAAGAAAATTGGATTTGTGGGTGGGAGTTAAATTTATGGGGCCAACTCAAAATAAAATATTTTGTCAAAAAATAAATAATGTCAAAAAAATATAATTAAATAAAATTGTGGGGTAGATATAGTGATGGGAAGAAGGTGAAAGGAAATAGGGCGCCAACGCCCACCAACCCCCCCTCAAATACAAGTAGAATGAGAAACAGACACAATTTCTTTTTTACTTTTTTTTTTTTTTTTTTAAAAAAAAAAAAAGAAGGGAGAATCAAACACAAGTTTGACATAAAAGACTTGAAGAAAAATTAACCAGTCAACCTACCTAACACGATTTTGCTAACCATGGTTAAGAACACCAACATGGTGGTCATGTTTTGTCCACGTGTGTTCTTTTTGTGTATTCTTTAATGTTTTGCAAATTTGTTGATTGTTTCATCTTCGTAAAGCTAGCCTCGTCAAAAAAAAAAAAAAAACTTCGTAAAGCTAGCCAACGTCTCGGGCATTAGATAAAATAAACTACTTTCTCAGTTTTTTAAAAAGTGCATCAATTTTTAATAACGAAAATTCCCCAATAAATGTATCATTTTTATTTTTATTTTTTTGGAATGGGACCACAATTAAAAAACTAATTCTTTTCTCTTTTGTTTGGGAACCACAATTAAAATACTATTTTTTCTACCACTATTTTATTAAAATATTTATCTATATACCTACTTTATTTATTTTTTACTTTTTTTTTACCCCCCACCTACACACCTCATCACACTCTCAAAAATTGTCTAGGAGTCTACAAAATCAAAAGTGATGCACTTATTCGAAAACGGAGGAAGTATATAAATGAAAATAATAAGGGTATATTTGCTTCATCTTATTTTCAATTCCTAACTTAGTTTCATTCTCTCGTAAACAATTCATTTCAATTCGGTTGTTTTCAGCAAAAAACGGACCCTAGATAAATCTTTATGTTAATAAAATTGATTGACACATGATTTTAATATGTATTTTAAAATTTATTACATTAGAGAAACCGAGAAAATGTATTTAATTAATTTTTTTTAACATCTTGACGGCGTTCGTTAGCAAGATGGTTCCTAATTATGTAATTTATCATAATTGTAGGTGTTGATGTTGAGAAATCTTGGTGACCATATGATACGGTGGGTTCAATTTCATTTTTTGTGTACTTATGACATATAATAAAGGGGAAATCAAGGGCTATTTAGGGCATCCTTGAATTGGATGAGTCGGTTGCAGAAGAGTTGTTTTCAATCTTGATTAATGGTGTCATTTATAGTGAAGGAAAAGGTTTTCTAGTTTGAATTGTGAGAAATTGAGGAATGCGACAATTCATGTTCAATGAAGTATCTTTCGTCAATAAATTTCAACTTATGTCTTGAGTATATGGTGTTATAGAACACACGTCTAGTTGTGCCGATACACTTGTGAATAGCTCGCGACAAACCTCGGTCAAAACTCGTTGTATAATAATAAACGAGTTTGAGCAAAATTTTCAAGTTCGGTTAATAAACAAGTCTTGTTCAATTCGAACAAGAGAATATTCGGCTCATTGAAGCTTGCGAACAACTAGTTCAAGTTCATTAATAATTAAGTTCGTTCATAATAATTAAACGTCGTCGTTTAAAGCTCGTTTACCTTTGATTCAAAGTACTCCGTATATTAATTATAGCATCAATCATGAATGCTCAAAATATATAACTTTCCTATTAGATATGCTAGATTTTTTGCTAACTGTAATATATATTTTCGATTATTTAAATTTGCACAAAAAATATATTTATAAATAAATTAATTTAACATGTATGTGTATACAAAGTCAATTAAGCATATGCTCGTTTATATGTGAGCTGCTCGACTCGACATTGAGCTCGAATAAGTAAACGACAAGCTCAAACTGAGCTCGAACAACGTAAATTAAACGAGCCAAACTCAAACATGATTTTTGGAAGTTTGGTTATGCTTGAGCTCGACTCGAGTTCATTTATAGTATTTAAGCTCAGCCCGAACAATGCAAGTTAGTACGTATTGACTCGACTCGGCTCGTTAACATCTCTTTGTACCGATGAATATGTTGGGTTCACGTTGCCTTTAACACTATGTTAGTGGATAATTTCAGCCAAAAGCTAACTCATGGTTCAATCCCAAAAATATGTTGTTTAATTCAAACTAATTTCAGTAAAAAATAAAATAAATAGATTCAACTAATCAAATATAATTGAGAAGAACAATATTTTTTTCACTCCCACTAATAATAGTAAAGCTGACTTCTATATATGATAACTCAGGTAAGGTGAATAGAATTAACCTTATAACTATAATTTTTTTCTCAAGTAATATTATACCTCCATATTTTCACGTCCCATACATAGTCCCAATATATATACAAGTATAAAATTTGGACTATTTATTTTCTCATAGAAATATGTTATTCTAACTTTCTACATTTTTTAAGTAAATTAATTTTATTAATTTAAAGTCATACAAAATTTACAATATAAGTCCATAAACAATCAAATATATATATATTGTTATTTTTGGACAATGTTATATTGTACCCTAAAGGTTACATACAAGCATTTAATGTATTCTATTTAAAGAAATAATATGAGAAAACAATACTCCCTCCGTTTTTTTTAGTTGTTCCAGTTTCTATTTTGGGATGTTTTTAAATAGTTGTTCCAAACCAATCTAAAAATAACTTTTTCACATTTTACCTACTTTATTACTCTAAACATTAATGACTTACCTTTCTAAAGTCAACTTCATTACTTTACCCAATCTTTTCACCAAAATTACTATTTCCCATAAAATTTCATTCACACATTTACTCTTTTACCTAACTTATTCAACATTTACCCAACTTACTTAACTATTTTATTCAATCAATCAACTCTTAAAAATCGTTTCATAATGGTATGGAACATCTAAAAAAAACGGAAGGAGTATAAAACTACTACACTAATCTAAGTAATATTCTATCCTTCAAAAAAAAGTAATAAATATTCAATTTCAATTTTTATTTCCATTTTAGTTTCGATCTTATAGGGCTATGTATATCATTTCCTTATTTTATTTTGAGAATGTTTTGACTTTTGAAAATGTTTTGACTTTTTAGAATGTTATTTTATTTTATTTTTTCTACTATCTCTATAATATAAGGAAGGGGAGCAATGGTGTCCCCCTAGGAAGTTACATTTCTACCCTTAATGATTGTATATTAAAAAAACTTATTATAAAAAAAACAAAAATCCAAACAAGTCATAGTCAATACCAATATAAATCAATGCAAATTCAAGACACTAATTAAACAAAAGAGCCATTAATTTTTCAATCAACCGAAATTAATTGCATTAATATGCCAAATTCAACATTAGCTACCAAAATATCAATGATAATCAAAGTCCAATGAATCTAGACACCAATTATATAATTTATAACGAATTTGCACAAAGTATATAATATGTAACGAATTTGGACACTAATTATATATTTATAATGAATTTAAACACTAATTATAGTATGACTACTATGACTGTTAAAGTAATACTTTTGGTGACTCCATTATACTCGGATTACTCCTTGTAACGAAATAAATTCAACAATTGTCTTTTTGGATGTAAGAAAAAATTGTAACAATTGTATTGTACAACTTTTCTATTTTGATTTCAATTAACTCTCTAATATAAAACTAATTGAAAAAAAGTGGTTCCAATTACTTACCAATGTTTTTGTCTTTATCTACCAATTTCTTTCAAACCTTTTTTCAAGCGACCACCCCAATAATTTTTTTTCTAATTTACCATTAGCTTATTTGGCAAAATTAAGCAAAAAGGTACAACTGTTGAATTTATTAAATACGTTACGAAGGGAGTATAGGATACATTTCTCTTTCACCACTAAAACATTCAAAACACAATTTTTTAAATTACGCTAAATATTAAGTAAAATTCAAAGAAAAAAACATGTAAAGTATTAAAGTGTCATGACACTCCAAATATATTAGTAGAGATGTCAAACTACCTCAAATTTAAATTATTCGATGTGTATAAGCACGCATAGCGTGCCAATAATACTAGTCAACTATGTATTGGGGGCTACCCTTCAAAAAATAAAAAATAAAAAATATGTATAGTCATGGTCATAACGAAGCATGACACAATTTTTGGTTTGACATATTTTTGGGATTCATATCTTTTGTTTTACGTACTTGAAATTAGTAAAATTAATTGTTTGAGTAATGGTAAGAAGCAATGTACTTTTGTACGTAAGTTTCTTTATATAAGTAGACAATTTGTAGGACATGACTTTTATAGCATTGTGACTTGCAAATTTGCAAAACGTTATACTTCCTCCGATCCGTATCAAAATAAACGCAACAATTTGACATTTTTTCTCTCTACTTTATATCAAATCGTTGCGTTTATTTTGATACGGAGGAAGTAGATATAAGCGTATAGCGCCCCAATTATCCTTGAAAATAATTGATCTCACGGGGCGTTTGACAAGTGGAAATGAGAATTTGGATAATAAGGATGGGAATTGATAAAATTATCCTAATCTCTTGTTTGGTATTGATTTGGGAATAAATGAGGATTTCAAATGAAAAAAGAAGAAAAATAAAATGGATGTAGAAATAGGTTTGAGCTAAAAAAAAGGAAAAAAAAAGAAAAGAAAAATGAATTCCCTCCCAAATACCAACCCCCTTAGGTAATAAAAATAAGGGAATACACCCTAAATAATCTCATTTCCCTTCCCTCAAATAATCTCATTCCCCAAAAACAAACATGGGAATTTAGCAAATTGGGATTAAAATTCTCATTCCCACTAATATATTCCCACATACCAAACGCCCCCTCAAAGTATTGAAGAGTTGACCTAAGAATGATGATTTAGAATCTTATTTTTAATTTAATTTTAAAAATATAATGTACTTCGTATACTCCCTCTGCCCTTTTTTTGGCTAAATTTTGATTTTTGACACTGTTCATTTGTAAATTTTGACTTACTTTAATTTTATACATCGACATTAAAACATAGTTATGTGTGATCTTGTTTGATTCGTTCGGTATGTACTTTTCACAAATATAATTTTTATAATTTTTTAGCATTTGTAACCCAAAATATTGTAATTTGAAGTCGTCTATCAAAAATTATATATATAAAAAAAGAAATGTAGCAAATAAAAAGAGACGGAGGGAGTATAATATCTCAGTAAACAAAAGATGGTTTTTTGCTAAGCTTGATCTAACAATGAAAGTCACGTTAAGAATAATTAGCATTTCATGAAGTATAGTTAYTTTATTTATAAATTCAAAGAGATTTAATTTTATAATTCATAATGAATTGGTCCATATAGTAAGTGACAAACTAAATTTCTAACTATTCAAAACGGAAGAATTGACAACCACATCTCAAAACAAGTGATAAGTGAGTCAATTATTACTTAACAATACAAGAACTTGGAATAGAAACAGTAATATTAAAGCAATAAGTTAATAGAAATAGACGATTGAAGAATATGCAGAACATATGAGTACAGTAAACATAGCTAAAAGAGGTCTTATTCTTCTCGTATAGAACTACTATACATTCTAAGGATTTGCTAACTGGTATCGTCTAAAAGGCAGACATCTTAAGAAAGATGATAGGTCGGAGAAAAACAGTTGTGAAATGCTGAGAAGTGAAAATACATATGTTAGAGTCAGATAGCTTAGGGAAGTCATGACAATTATGTGGGTGCGTATTCTGCATCATTGGGGACAGAGAACATAGTGATGACGATGGGGTGTGGTTCTCCTATATTAGTAGAAATCTTGCTTAGGATGACACTAACTGTAACAAATAAATTTGTATATGGGAATTTGTCAACAGGGCAAACCTATTCCGATCATAAGATTGTGACAAATAATAAGTTGGGAATTATGACATGTCCGAGTGCCATGAAGAAATGTCGAGATGATAGCATTAAGTAGGTATTCAAAAGTGCAACTGTCTCCACCCAGGGTTTCTCTCGCTAAGACTCCTTCTTAATCAAAGACGTTCAAAACATAGGCGGTTGTGTATCAAATAAATGGAAAATTCAGACAGATTGATTCCTTAACAATCATGAGGTTAGAAATATCTATGAAAAGTTGACAAAACTAAGATGTCATTTCTGACATACAAGCTATTAAGCTTAGTTGGTGAACAAGATGTCAGAGCTCTATATCTTCAATAGAGGTCTATCTCTTATCAGGACTGCTATCCTCTATTAAAGCTTCGTTTCGATTATATTTTCTCTCCAAAATCATGAAGTTGTTGAGTAGGCATGTAGAGCTTGATTGAACTATCATCCCATTGCTTCTATTGCAGCAATAAGGAAGGAGTATTGCAGTCATCCAATCGAAGACTGAACCTCTTGTGATGGTGATCAGCACATTGGACAAACTAAGCTGCCGTCTGCACATAAAAGTGCTTTCGAATGTTTATCAAAAGGATATTAGGTTTAATTCTTAGCTTAAGGAATTGATCAGAGTTTCATATTGTTGTTTTGTTCCTATCAACCTCAATTTTTACTGAATAGGTATAAATTCAATAGCTTACATTATACTTTGCGGAAGCTCGCAAAAATACTAGATGCAAGGCAATATTAATGTCGTTATACACAAATTACTTTGATATGGTGATTTATGGTTCATTGTTTCATACAAAAAAATTGACATGAAGCTCTCATAGCGTTATTAAGTGAGTCTAATTACTAACTGCTTATGTGAAAGAATATATTAAGAGTTAGGGCCAGGTTCATTTTTATGTATTTCTATTACCCACTTACTTGCGATGTCAGTGAAATTATCCGGTGGTCCTCTCTGAACCAATTTTCCACAACTTGATAAGTACAGGAGCTAATTTGGGTCATGCAAGGTATACACGGTCGATTGGACAAACCTCTTCCTCCATGATAATCTGTAATAAGAAAAGACACCCATAGTTGCATGATCCGAACAGTTATCAGGCTCTTTGTAAGCGCTAACAAAACGGTGCCATGAATCACATACGGAATATGATTAACGAAATATATTGATTAAAAGCAAAACCAAGTGTTTCAACTTCATTGCTTCTGAAAAACCCAAGACCCTAAAATGCCTTACAACGTTATTACATACTCTTGTAACTAATACTGTAAAACCTAAATAAATAAGCAGGAGCAATACTTGCATGACAGTTGACTGAACTCGCATCGTATAACATGTGCGAAAACTTAAAAGATGTCAAACATCAAAATAAAACACTGAAATAATTCATCTAGTCTCAATATCCCGTTGAATCATTAGCAGTTATAGTATGTAATGGATCAAAGTATAATAACATAAAATACACTATGGTCCCACATATGATACACTTCTACCGAAACCAAAAACTGAAATTAAACTACAGCAAGCCATCAACTAATACAAACAATCAAAAAGATGGACTAAAACAACAAAAGACCACATCATCTTTCTTTTCTCCTAAACATAACATCCAAGACTTTAATAATATTATCCTTGTTTGGTAAAACGAACTAGCAAAAATTCAATGCTTCATAATTATGAACTTAACTACTATCTTTTTTCAACAAAGGGTCATCTTCAGATAGTTTCAGAACCAAGAAACAACCATCATTGTTCCCAACATTACTTGATGTAGACGGCTGCAAGTGAACAAGAAGTTAGCAATTACATTATTTAGAATAGAAAACCCAATGAATTTCATATAAAACAGCATATATTCAGAAATTTATCATACACCCATATGAATATATAACAAAGCACATATCTTAGAATTTATAACGCCAATTTCAGATATTATCATATTGCCCCACATCTGTTTAAAAAGTACATGCTAATGCATTGATAAATCAGCAAATGATGCAAGACTACTTAGAATTAATACAAAAGGGTACAAGTTATTGTCATTCACTCAATTCTAATTCATTTTTTCAACTACTCTAAATGGGTAATCTGGCATTGTAATGAAAAGAACAATCAAACAATAAGAAACCCATTCTTGAATCTTTAATAATCTCACTCGTAAAATCATTAAATGGGTAAGTTATTCGACGCTAATTAAAGAATGTCAAATGCAGTAGAAACATTGGCATTCATCAAACAAATAATCGAAAGAAAACTCGATTGATACTCATATGAATGCTATAAATGAAAGTGGAAGAATAAGCTAGTAAAAGAAGTGAGAAAATGGCGTTATTACTTGTTTTCTTCAGCAGAACCTCATATGTTGCGAATTGCGATTGTTTTAGAAGAAATTCAAAGGAAAGAAGAAACGACTTAGAAGAGAATACAGTAAGAATGGCAAATGAAGTTTAACGCTTTTGAACTATTAAGCTACGAAAACAGAGTCGAAGTATTTATAGTAAGAAGAATTATATTATTAATTATTATAATAAAAAAAACATAATAAAAATAAAACTAAGGGTAGATATTACAAGCATATGTGTTTCAAATAAAATATAATTGCTCTAAATAGAATTATATTTAATATTTTTATTGAATTATTTAAAAATACGGTTATTTCGGTCAAAAATAATTTATTTATTATATATAATTAAGAAATATATTAAATTTTAATAAAAACATATTTATTAATTACTTCTTAAAACATTTTACTTTTTTATTTTAAGTTAACTACTCTATAATGAGTAATCACTATCATCATATTTTTCCTCCTAATTAAATTTCCCTCAATACTCCATACTTCCTCGATTTTTAATATTCTGTGCAATTTCCGTTATTTGATCGATTTTTAATGTTTTATGCATTGTGCTTTATTTCATTTTGAACTTCTCTCACTTTTTAACCAGCTACATTCCTTTTTACCCACTTTTCATACTTTTCTCTTTCTACACTCTCCTAACTTTTTTTTTACCAAATTCTCTATATATTTATAGGTTTTATTCCTGTTTTCAATAGTAATTGCAATTTAATCATTGAAAATCGATAATAATGATCTATAAAAAGAGATAACAAATAAATTAAGTATAGAAGATAATTATGTGCTTGATTAATTGGTAAGCACATGCTATAGCAGCTCTATAAAGATTAACTATGCTTCAAAATTAGTATTTTTTACAAATTAATGAAAAACTTACTACAAACATATGTAATTAATGTAATTTTCTTAAACTTTCTATTTATTACTCTTATATACACCTCAGGGCTGATTAAGCTTTTCCCTTAATATATAATGTAACTCGATAATATTAGCCACTTTTCCTTTCAAGGAAAATATACATTTAAAATTTAAGAACTTTTTTATAAACTTAATTAATTAGTAATTGAATTTTAAAAATAAAGATGGTTGTGATTATAAGAATAATATATACTCCCTCCTTTTTTTAGATGTATTCACTTTCTCTTTGACCGTTCAAATGAGTGTCATAAACAATTAAAAATAACCTTTTTTTATACTTTACCTACTTATTTACTCTAACATTAATGGAATTACTCATTTCTAAAGTTACTTTCATTATTTTATCCAATCTATTCACCCAAAATTACGATTTCTCCATAAAATTTCATTCACTTCATTTACTTTCCTAACTTATTCACTTTTTACCAACGTACTCAACTATTTATTCAACTCAATCAACTCTTAAAATGCCAAATGGTATGGAACATCTAAAAAAACGGAGGGAGTTACATATTATCTAATATTTAAAATCGAGCTTGTTCGAACATACTTATATAAGTAATATTAATAGGGAAAATGTGTAAATAACACCTAATAAAATAAACGACTATAAATCTATACAACCCTATGATAAATTCGATATTTTTTCGACTATTTATGCGAATCTTGAAAGGTGTTCTTCCTTTGTGTACATTATTCACCTTTTGTACTACAAATTGGCTAACGGTACGTGTTGAATTAATTGTTTAAAGGTTGTGATTTTTAATGGTTTTACACACTTTTATTGGTATTTATTTAAAATAAGAAGAAGAAAAATAGGTGTAATATCAATTTTGACTGATTTGAGGGTGATAATTTTTAAAAAAATTCTTAATAAAGTGTGTTTGAAAGGGAAAAGGGACGTGGGTTTGCTTTAGTATAGTTAATAGATAAATGATACCTTCACTAATTGGATAAATTGGACATTTGGTCAACAACGACTATTCGCTTGCGGGTTTTTGGCCAAAACGGATGTAAGATGCACAAAAATCATTTTGCTTGAAGAAGAGATAAGAGGAAGAAATTGAGATGAATGAATTAATCCACTCTAAATGTGTAAAAAACCAATTCAACAACATTTTGTCAACTTTTTACCATTCATATTTTAAGTATGGGTTTTTATACAAGTTTAAAGTAGGTGCATTATTATTAAATAAAGCAAATGTACAAGAAGTTACATTTAAGGTATTAT
>SNQN01000590.1:41377-63473 GCA_008642245.1 Bassia scoparia
ACTATTATTACCCTGCTTTATAAACCCTCGGAGGCTGTAATAATAGATTTTCCTTTAATTATATACTGTAACTCAATAATATTAGACCCTTTTCCTTTCAAGGGAAAATATACTTTAAAATTGTAAGAAATTTTTTATAAACTTAATTAATAAGTAATTGAATTTTAAAAATAAACGATCTCTGGTGTGTGATTATAAGAAGAAAAATATAACTCCCTCCGTTATTTTTAGAGTTCACTTTCTTCTTTTGGACCGTTCAAATAGATGTCTACTATAACCAATCCTAAAATAACCTTTTTTTGACCTTTTTACTCTATCTATTATTGTACGTCAACATTAATGAATTACTCATTCTCTAAAGTAACTTGCTTATTTATCATCCAAATCTATTCACCCGCACCACATTCAATGCACAATTGTTCTCCATAAAATATTCATTACACTCATTTATTCCTAACTTCATCACTTTTTTACCATCCAACTGTATCACTTATTTTATTCAACTCAAGTCAACTCTATAAAAACACGTTCCAAAATGCTATGGACATCTAAAAACGAGAGGGTAGTACATATTATCTAAAATTATGACAATTTGTGAACACTCCCGAACAATTATCTTAGATTATTAATAAAGGGAAAATTGTGAATAACACACCTCTAGAAAAACGCACTATAAATTCACTATCCCCTATAGCATAAATTCCTGATCTTTTATTTTTCGACTTTTATCAAGTTAACTAACTTTGAAGGTTGTTCCTTTCCTTTGTGTCATTTATCACCTTTGTACACAAGATTGCTAACGGTACTCAGTTGAATTAAAAAACTGTTTAACGGGTTGTGATTTTGTTAATTGGTTTTCACGACTTTTAATTGGATTTATTTACAAAATAAGAAGAAGAAAAAATAGGTGGTACAGGTCATCAATTTTGACTGATTTGAGGAGTGTATTTTTAAAAAAATTCTTAATGAAGTGTGTTTGAAAAGGAAAATATGACGTTGGTGATGTGCTTTAATATCTATAATATCTATACTAAAAAATCCCACAAACTAATTTTCCCTTCCAATCTTATATAATTTCCCTCCCAAACTTTTACTTTTTTATTTATATTTTTTTACATTACATTTATTTCATTAGCAATTACCTAATATACTTATACATTGTGACATTTTCTAATCTATTGTTCAAAATGATTTTTAACTCCATAATTTTAAAAACTACAATAAATTTATTTTGATTGATTTGTTTCTTTATCAATTTTCAAATTTTAATTAATGTTTTGTTGTTAAGGTGGTAGCCCCATTTCTCTTTCGGGTGAAGTAAACTAAAATTAAATTTGAATGAATTGAAGTTGGTGAAGGTAACTGAAGTTAGTTAAATTGAAGTGGACTGGACTCAACTCCATTAACTGGAATAAAGCTTTGAGGTAAGCTAAACTGAGCTAAAAGTTGCTAAAATAGAAGGGTTTAGAACTAACTGAGCTGAACTGAATTGAAGTTGTCTGAATGAGCTGAATTGAACCGATCTGATGTCCATCAATTAATCCTCTAAAGAATATGACTTAAACTCATACTGTATTTTTAATTTAATTACTTTAAGTTGAAAATGCCGAGATTTGCTGGGTATTATCTAGTTAATTAATAAATAGATTAGATAGATAGATAAATATACCTTTCATGAATGGATTAAATTGACAATTGGTCAACAAACGACTATTCCTGCGGGTTCCTTTGCCAAACCGATTGTAAGATCAATGAAATCATTATTGCTTGCAAAGAGATGTAAAGGAGAGAATTAGAATGAATGAATATATATCCACCTCTAAAATGTGCGTAAAAACCAAATTCAACAACATTTTGTCAACTTTTACCAATTCATATTTAAGTATGGTTTTTTTTACTACAAAAGTTTAAAGTAAGGTGCATTATATTAACAAAAATAAAGAAAAGTCACAAGAAGTGGATCTTTTAAAGGTTTATTGTCCAATTCTTCCGTTTCTTGAATAGTTAGAAATTAGTTTATTCACTTACTCATATGCCAATTCATTATGAATTATAAAATTAATCTCTTGAATTTATAAAACGTAACTATTACTCCTCTATGTGTAATTATTCTTACATGACTTTCATGTTGTAGACAAGCTTAGCAAAAATCCTCTTTTGTTTACTGAGATATATACTCCCGATACCGTCTCTTTTATTCTTATATTTACATTTGTTTTATATTATTACATTTCGATAACACTTTCAAATTACAATATTTGGTACCAAAATGCTAAAAAATTATAAAAATTATATTTGTTGAAAAGTACACAGCCGAACGAATCAAACAAGCATCACATACTATGTTTTATGTCGATGTATAAATATTAAAGTAAGTCAAAATTTAACAAATGAAACACAGTGTCAAAAGTCAAAAATTGACAAACAAAAAAGCGGAGAGAGTTATACGAAGTACATTATATTTTTAGGGTTATAATTATTAAAACCTGTAGGGCTCAATAAGAAGCCAAAAAAGAGGGAAGGTTTTCAAAAAATTAACTTTATGACACAAATTCTGGTGCATTTAAACATCATCAATAAACTATATACTAAAGCAGAAACCAGAAAACTGCCACATGGCGCTTCTGGTTAAAAATTTTCCCTCCGAACAATTATTTCCTTTTTTATTTTTATTGTGTAAATTAATTTATATACATATTAATTTAAATTATTAGCTTGATAATAATAAATAATACTTTACTTAATATTCTAGAATTTGCTTAATCAAATAATATCGATATCAAAATTCTTCTACTATACTACAATATTATCGTAAATAATTTTTAAAATACATATGATGTAAATAATTTATACATAAGATTGAATTAATTCTAAAACACATGAATTAAACTCATTCTTAATATATATGAAGGAAATTAGGATATTTCACTACTAATGAATGTCGGAATTCCATGTATGACATGAATTTAGTCAAATGACAAAGAGCTACAAAGTACCCTACACATATTTAATTGAACTTTTTTTCTTTTTTTTAATTTTTTTTGTACATTACTTATATTAACATATTAATTAAACTCTAATACTAAATAAATAAATAAATATATCTTATTAATTCTAGAAGATTCTCTATCAATTATACTTTATAATTATTTATATAAAACATATCAATATACACATTAAACGGAAATATTATTATCCGTTACTATACAATACATTTATCGTAATAAATTTTATTTAAAAAACACAGATGCATCGTAATTCACATTTTATACATTAACATTGGATCTAAATCTAAACAAAGATTTATACTTCTCTTATGTACTGATGGAAGTTTAAAAGATTCTTCTACTAATGATGTACCGATTATTCTTGTGACATGATTTAGTCAATGACGGGAGTACAAAAGTCCCATACACAATTTAATTGAACTTTTTTCTTTTTTTAAAAAAAATTTATTTACTATAAATACCCCTCCGTTTTTAATTGATGTACCATACCTCATTTTGGCATAAGGTGTTTAAAGTTGATTGGTTGGATAAAATGGCTTGAGTAATTAGATAAAGTAATTGAGTAATTTCTTAAAAGAGTAAAATAATATGGAGTGAATTTTCTTGCAAAAGGTAATTTGGATAAATAGATTGGGGTAATGTAATTTAAAATTAATTTGAAATGATTAATTCATTATGTTAGCAGTAATAAAATAAGTTAAAAAGTTAAAAAGGTTATTTTTAGATGGACAAACATTTAGAAAAGTGGCACGGGCACATTATACAATTTGGTGTGGCCTTCTTCTAATTTCAGCCCAAACGGATCCATTCATTTTTATAACGGAGTCCGCTACAAAGTATCTACCGGTATACTTCCTAACAACTATGGTCTTGAATTTTCATTTAAGAATTTCAGAACAAAAAGCAACAAAACAAACAGCCTTTCCTTCCTTCCTCTTTGTTGTTTGCCGACATCCTCTTCTCGTTTCTCTCTCCCGGCCACGCCCCGGCGGCGCACCACCACCACCTCTGTCCTGCGGATTGGATCCGGAACAACGAAATGTGATGCCTGATTGACCATTGCATGAGAATTCTCTACAAACTTTTCCTTTGAGAGCTTGGGTATATTTTTTGGCTCCATTCTCTGAGTCTATGTCCACTAAGTATGAGCATCTGGGGTTGGCTGTTCATCTTTTCATTAATCGTGTGAATGCTCAAGAACTTTGAATTAGTGCATCACATTCTTATTAACAGTCACTTCTTTGAATTGGTCAGTTCATCAGTGGTATTCCACCTGTTATTTTGCATTTGGATAATGATTAGATATAATTTTTTGGATTTCTCCTTTTTTTTCATTTTCAATAGTTTTTGGATGCTCCTTTTTTTTTCTTTTTCAATAAGTTTTGGATTTCCTCTTTTTTTTTTCTTTCATTTCAAAAGTTTTGGAATCTTCTCCTTTTTTTCTAATTTTTCAATAAGTTTTGGAATTTCTCCTTTTTTTTCTTTCATTTCAATAAGTTTTGAATTTTTTTTTCAATTCACTTTATTAATATAAAAGTCGATTCATTATAATCAGACAGTTATTCAATTATTCATAAAAAAAGTAGTTGTATATTCGTAAAGTAGTTCTTATAATTCAGAAATATTTCTTAAAGTAGTTCATATATTACAAAAAGTAGTCATGATATTCAGAACAGTAGTTTTGATATTTCATAAAGTGTTCATATATTTTTTCGGTACAAAGTAGTTCATATATTCCAAAAATAGTTCATATAATTCGTAAAAGTACTTCTATAATTCAAGAAAAAAAATGGTGATTATATTCATAAAAGTAGTATATATTTATAAAGTATTCTATATAATTGAAAATTATTTATAATTCAGAAAAGTAATTATGATATTCTCATTAAAATTAGTTCATATATTTTTCCGTTACAAAGTGTTCATAATATCCATAAAAAGTAGTTCTATTAATTCGTAAAGTATTCTTGTAATTCAGAAACAGTAAATGTGATATTTCATGAAAGTATCATATTATTCAGAAAATGTTGGTTTATGTTATTCATAAAGTAGTTCTTTAATCAGAAAAGTAGTTTATGTATTTCATAAAAAGTAGTTTATTTAATCAGAAGTAGTTCATTTGGTTTGAGGCATAATGTATTTTTTTTAGTGTGTTTGTCATATTGAGATACTTAAATTACCTATTTATATGTCATTAACCTCTATTATCATTTGTCAATCTATTTTCTATTTTCACTTTCTCTCTCTAAATTTCTCTCTACTGCTCTCTTTAAATTTTCTCTTTGCTTCTCTCTCTTCTTCTCTCGCTCTTTTCTTTGCTTCTCTTCGTTTTCTCGTTTTCCTTTCTACTTCTCTCTTGTTCTTTCTTTGTTTAGTTTTTCACATTGTTTTTTCGTTTCTCGTTTTTCTTCTACTCTCTCTTGTCTTCTTCTTGTTTTAGTTTTTCACATGTATTTTTCTCGTTTTCCTTTCTACTTCTCTCTTGTTTTTCTTCTTGTTTTAGTTTTTCACTTGTTTTTCTATTGATTGTAAGTAGATCTGAGTTCATAGTTCAATTTTTCTTCTTTCGTTTTTTTTTTTTGTTCCAAGAATGGAGATATCTGAATTTTGTAATTTTGGAATTTCGTTTGTTTTGAAATTTGAACTTAAGATTGAAGAAGATTCAGAAGTTTACATGTAAAAAAAAATTCTGACTGGAATCATTTTCGTGCAAGGAGATTCAGTTGGAAATGTTATGTTGTGAAGATTTTAACGGTATGTCTAAAAGTAGTTCGTATAATTCAATAGTAGTTCGTAATGATTCATAAAAAGTAGTTCGTATAATTCGTTAAAAGTAGTTTGCTTATTATCGTAAAAGTAGTGTCTTTTAATTTAGAGTAGTAAATATTCATAAAAGTGTTCATATATTCATAAAGGATCATATATTCATAAAGTAGTTCATATAATTCGTAAAAGTAGTTCTTATATTTCAGAAAGTAAGTGTATAATTTCTTAAAGTAGTTCATATATTTTATAAAAGTGTTCATCTAATTTCGTTAAAAGTTACTTCTTATAAATTCAAAAAGTAATGGTTTATATTTCATAAAATAAGTTCATATATTCTGGAGTAGTTCAGATATTTTTGAAAGTAGTTCATATTCATATTCTGAAAAGTAGTTATATATTTCTGAAGTAGTTCATAGTTTCTGAAAAGTAGTTCATATATATATCTGGAAAAAGTAGTTCATATAATTCAGAGAAAATTAGTTATGTATAGTTTAGTTAAAGTAGACCTTTAGTAGTTCATTATAATTCATTAAAAACTAGTTAAAGAGCAGGTAGATGAGTTATAATAAGAACAAAAGTTATATGATTTAAAAGTAGTTCATATTACAAGAAAGTTAATATTGTGTTGGTTACATAAGTATTTATATATTTTCATAAAAGTAGTTCATATATTTCTGAAAGTAGTTCATATATATTGTTGAGTTTCAAATGCTGTAAGAATCTAATGTTGTATGAACTATTTGAAGAATTTGCTGTTTCATTTGGGATTTCATTTTTTTTTTTTTTACAGAATTTAACTTGAAAAAAGCAGAATGGAAGGAGGTGAAGAAAAGAAGAATGGAGGAAGCCATGAGGAAAAAGCAGGAGGGAGAAAGTTGAGTAGAAGCTTGAGGAGAAAGCTTGAGGAGAAAGCTACAGAATGGCGGCTGCTGGGTTTTTTTTTTGGGATTAGTGTTAGTTTTTTTAGGAATTTTAATGTTGCTTTTATGTAGTTCAGTGTTAGGTTAGTTCAATTGTACGCATTGTACGGATTGCGGACTGTACGGACATAACGGACATAACGGAGTCCGTTATGTTGTTGCCAGCCACACCAAATATAGGTGTGGCTGGTTACACACAAAACGAGGCTGGTTTTTTTAGATTTGTTGGGAATAATTAATTGTAAAATATCCGTAAACTGGAACAACTAAAAAATGGGGGGAATATTAATTAATCTGTTAGCTAAAAAATAGTAATAATATCTTACTTAATTCTAGAAGATTCTTCTATCAATATTATTTATAATTATTTATAAAATTTAATATCAATCAATATAATATGAGCATTAAAACAGAACCTATTCTTTTAGCAAAATTTGACAAGTCATATCTGTTATTTATATGATATATATTATTCCTACTATACAAATTACAATATATCATAAAAAATTTTATAAACACTTGTAAAATGATTCAAGAATTGGACCCGTACATTGGGATCCAGGACTATATTATCATGCAGGGTCCTTGGTACAATGCACGGGGGGTTTCAAGGAAAAACTTCAAGTAGGTCGTTGGCATAACATAATACTTAGGACCCGTGTATAACAAAATTCCATAATATTGTTAACTTAATATTATAAAACACAACGTTTTAGATTCAATCTTGACAAATTAAGTTACAAATTATTTTACTTTTTTTTTACAGTTCTTCATGGAAAATTTAGTAACTCGTGCATTCCTCGGGCGCTAAGCTAGTAAAATCTATAAATACTTACCATTTTAAGTAAGAATTTAATGCTTATATGCAGCCCTAGGACTGCGTATATAGCATTTTTCATTATCTTAAAACTTAATTAAAGATAAGACTTCTAAATCACCATTCTGTAGGTCATCTTCAACTTTGAGATCATTTTTTCAAGGATTAATTTGGGCGCTATACCGCATATATCTATAACCGTTTTGCACATTTGCAAGTCACCCAATGTATAAAAGTTCATTGCCCTCAAAATGTTCTACTTATATAAAGAAACTTACGTACAAAAAGTACGGGGACATTTGCTTCTTACCATTACTCAAACAATTAAATCTTTATATTTAACTCCGTTTTCCGAATAATGGCTCATTGTTGGGTGTGCGAATTACGAGTCGGAATTTTGAGAGTGTGATGAGATTGTGTAAGGTGGAGCCAAAAAAAATGGGTAAAAAATTAAAATAGGTTGTATTTGATGATTTTTATAAAATAGTGGTAGAAAAATAGTAATTTTAATTGTGGTCTCACATAAAGAGAAAAGAATTAGTTTTTTATTGTGCGTCCCCTTCCAAAAAAGGAAAAAAATAAGAGTGGTGCATATTAGTGGTATTTCCGTTAAATGAAACTAGTGCACTTTTTAACAAACTGAGGAAGTACCGTAAAACAAAAGATTGAACCCAAAAATTATGTCAAGCCAAAATTGTGTCATGCTGTCGTTATGACCATGACATAATACATTTTTTTATATTGTTTGAAGGGTAGACCCCCAATACATAGTTGATTAGTAGAAAATAAAATAAATAAAATAACGTTCTAAAAAAGCAAATCCATTTTCAAAAGTCAAACATTCTCAAAATAAAATAGGAAAATTGTGATATACATTCCCTTAGAAGACTAAAATGGAAAAAATAAAATTGAAGTGTATATACGAAGTTTTATTACTTAGATTGTGTGTAATTTTGCATTGTTTTCTCATATTATTTCTTTACAATAAACATTGAATGCTTATATGTAACCTTAAGGTTACATTAACATTGTCCTAAAACATATAGTATATTTGATTGTATTGATTATTGTAATTTTGCTGACTTAAATTATAAAATTAATTCTAGTTAAAAAATGTAGAAAGTTGGAACACCATATTTCTATGAGGAAAATAAATAGTCCAAATTATATATATTGGGACTATGTATGGGACGTGAAAATTGGAGGTATAATATACTTAGAAAAAATATTAGAAGTTATAAGGGTAATTCTATTATTCACCTTTTACTGAAGTTATCATAAGAAGTTAGCATCCTATTCTATTGGAGGTGAAAAAAAAAGTTTTGTTTTCTTCAATTTATATTTGATTAGTTGGAATCTATTTATTTTTATTTTTTACTGAAAATAGTGAAAATAAGTTTATTAAACATAATTTTGTGGGATTGAACCAGGAGTTAGCTTTTGCTTAAATTGTCCACTAACATAGTGTCAAAGGCAAACGACCAACCAATTCTCATTACTAGAGATAGTTAACGAGCCGAGCTCGAATCATCTATAACTTGCATTGTTCGGGCTGAGCTTAAATACTATTAATAACTGAGTCGAGCTCAAGCATAACCAACTTCCAAAAATATTGTTGGAGTGGGCTCGTTAATTTTACGTTGTTCAGCTCAGTTTGAGCTGCCGTTTACTTATTCGAGCTCAAGTTCGGAGTCGAGCTAGCGCACATATAAACGAGATAGCATTTATAATGACCTTTGTTCACATATATGTTAAATTATTTATAAAATATATTTTGTGCAAATTTAAATAATCGGAAATAATATTATAGCTAGCAAAAATTTAGCAATCTAATAGGAAAGTTATATATTTTTTGGGCATCATGATGATACTATTTTTAAATAATATACGGTGTACTTGAAATTCAAAGGGTAACGAGCTTTTAAAACGACGACGTTTATTTTATGAACAACTTATTGATGAACTTGAACTAGTTGTTCGCAAGATTCTTTCTTTTTTTTTGGTTTAAAAAGGACCTTTAAATTAACCCCTAACACGGGAACAAGAGTACAAGATTACAGCATAGATTAAGGAGCAAGTTACAGGGACATGGCCCCTTCCACAAATACATCCATAGATCAATAGATCATGTCAACTAACCAGTAGGTAATCAAACCTAAGTCTTACAGATAACAATTGGATTGTGCTTGTTTAGTTTTGCCAGCTATCCACATCTGAAATGCGAGTCCTAGGCATCCATTTCAAATCTTCCATCATGTCCCTAGTTGTTTCCCTGCATGTAGCAAATTATATGTCGATCCGCGTAAGAAAATAAGCCATTAGTCCCCTGTTACTCATGGTTCGAAAGATTTCAATGAGTCGAATATCCCTTGTCGAATTGAACAAAACGGTTTAGTTAGGCCGGAGCTTGGAAAATTTTGCTAAACTCTGTTTTATTAACTAAAGAGTAGTTTTTGATCGAGTTTATTCGCGAGCTATTCCAAGTGTATCGACACAACTATACGTGTGTCTATAACACCATTACTCAGACATAGTTGATTTATGACTGAAGATCTTCATTGAACATGATTGTCGCATTCCTCATTTTCTCCATTCAACTAGAAACCCTTTCCTTCACTATATGACCCAGTTAATCAAGATTTGAAAACAACTCTTTGCCGACTCATCCATCAGATGCCTTATACCCTATTTCCTAATGTCTATAACAAAATGGAAATTGAACCCACCTTCATTGTCACACGATTTCTCAACATCAACCCACATATATGAAATTATAATTTAGAACCTATTGCTAACGAACCGCCGTCAAGTGTTAAAAAAGAAATTATACTTTTTCGGCTTTCTCTAATGTAAATAAATTTAAATACATATTAAACATGTGTCAATCAATTTTATTACATAAGATTTATCTAGGGTCTTTTTGCTGAAACAACCGAATTGAAAATGAATTGAAGTTTGGAGAATGGAACTAGTTAAGGAACTGAAATAAGATGAAGCAAATTACTCCTATTATTTATTTATTTATTCATCCGTTATCGATAAGTGCATCACTTGGTTTCTGTTTGATTCTCTGTATGTTTTAGGTGTATGAGCGTGGTATGTGGTCAAAGAAGATAAAAAAAAGACAAAATAGGTATTATATAAATTTTATAAATGTGAGTAGAAAAAATAGGATTTTAATTTGGTTCCCAATAAAAGAGATTATTTTTTTTTGGATCCCATTCTCAAAAAAGGAAAATGAAGGTTGTCTTTATTGGGAATTTTCGTATTTAAATTATGCACTTTTTAAACGGGAAGAAGTATTAATCTACATGTCGAGCGTTGGCTAGCTTTACGGTTTAAGATTTTTTTTTTTCGAGGCTACTTTACGAGATTAACATCACAAATTTGACAAACTTAAAGAATACACAAAAGAAACACTGGACGAAACATGACCACCATGTATGCGTGTTCTTAACAATGGTTAGCAAATTCGTGTTGTTAGGTTGATGGTTTTTTATTTTCAAGTCTTTGTATGTCAACTTGTGTTTGGATTCTCCTTCTTTTTTTTTTTTAAAAAAAAAAAAAGTAAAAAGAATGTGTCTGTTGCTCTTCTCTTGTATTTGAGGGGGGTTGGTGGGCGTTGGCGTCCATTTCCTCACCTTCTTCCCTCACTATATCTACCCAATTTTTAGGTTAATTATATTTTTGACATTATTATTTTTTTGACAAAATATTATTTGAGTTGGCCCATAAACTTAAACTCCCCCACAAGATCCAATTTTCTTATCATTTTTATTGATTAATAAATAATACAGAATGGGTTTATTTATTTTTTATTTAAAAAATCAATGATTCTCATTATTTAAATAGCTTGAAGTTCCCTTTCCTTTCTCTTATTTTTTCTCAGGGTCTCTCCTAACCCCACCTCATTCCACCACAATAGCAACCACAAGGAGAAGAAGCGAGGACTCCCCATATTGTTTTGTATAATTAATTGTCACAAATCTCATTTTTTGCTTGTGGGTGTTCATATTCTTTGTTACCAATTTCATCGAAGTTTAAGGTTTTGATTGAAATAACCAGTGGAATTTAATCAAAACAAAACGACGACAAACGAAAAACACACCCAAATCAATACCCCCAGGTAAATTGTTTTTTTCAGAAGCAATGAGTAAACACTTGGTTTTCTATGCTTGAATCAATTATATTTCGTAATCATATGTCCGATATGGATTCATGCACCGTTTTGTTTAGCGCTTACAAGAGAGCCTTGAATAACTGTTCTGGATCTGCAAAAACTGATGGAGGTCTTTTCTTATTACAGATTATCTGAGGAAAGGTTTGGTCCAATCGACCGTGTATACCTGCATGGACCCTTAGCTCCTGTCGTATCGTTGTGGACAACTTGGCTTCAGAGAGGACCGGATAATGTCACTGACATCATGTAAGTGGGTATAGAATCTAAAATGAACTGGCCTAACTACTCTAATATATTCTTCATCATAAGCAGTTAGTAATTAGATCACTTAATAAGCATATGAGACGCTTCTGTCAATTGGTTTCTGTATGAAACAATGACCATAAATCACCATATAGTAATTGTGTATAATGACATTAATATTGCCTTGTCTTAGTTATTTTTGCAGCTCACAAAAGTACTGAATGTAAAGCTATTGAGAATTTCCTATGTATAGTAAAAAATTGGGTGTGATAGGGAACAAACAACAATAGAAACTTGATGCCAATTCCTTAAGCTAAGAATATAACTAATATCCTTTGATATAACATTGAGAAGCCACTTTTATGGAGACGGAGCTTATTTGTCCCCAATGTGCTGGGATCACATCGACAAGAGGTTGTCAGCTTCAATGATTGGATGAGCCTCAATCTCTGTCCTTAAATGCGTGCAATAGAAAAGCAATGGGATGAAGTGTTCAATCAAAAGGCTCTACGAATGCCTACATCAACAGGACTTCATGATTTTGGAGAGAAAATATAAATCGGAGAACGAACTATTAATAGAGATAGCATCTGATAGAGATAGACCCATGCAAGTTAGAGCTCTGACATCTTGTGGTTCACAACATTAAGCTTAATAGCTGTATTCTAGAAATGCTGATCTTAGTTTTGTCAACTTTTCATAGAGTATTAGTCTAACCGTGATGTTTTAAGGAACTCAATCTTTTGATTTCCATTTTTGTAACAACGCCTAATAGTTTTGAACGTTGTTGTTAGGAAGAGCTTTGGCTGAGAGAACCCTGGTGGAGACAGTTGCACTTTGAGATACCTACTTAACTGCTATCATCTCAGGACATTTCTCATGGACTCGGACATTGGTATTAATCCCACTGTACTGTTGTATACATGATGAAATATTGTTTGCGTTGGACAATCATAGTAATATTGTATTGTACTGATATTTCTAATGCAGGTTTCTATATTGGAGAACCAAGATGTTGAACTATTGTTGTTTACTGTTGGAGTATTGAGGAGAGGCACAATGCTGACTCGAAGTACAGGCTCTACTTGATTCACTGCCTGAGCATTTTCACACTGGTTTTGTTCTGCCGCTATTCATTCTTTCATTGAAGAGTGTGCTTTATAAACGTACCAGTTTAGCAACTCTGTATGTTAGTTTCTGGGTTTTGGTGTCACTTCTTTAGCAGCTTCTGTCCATGTTTCTGGGCAATTGTAAGCTGCATCTGATATTTTGAAACTTTTGTGTTCGTCAGGACTATATCACTTTGTGACTAAAGCTTGGCTGATGTTCCTTAAATAGAAAGTTTAAGAAAAATTTAACATTAATTACATTGATTTTTGTGTAAGTTTTTCATGAATTTGTAAAATAATACTAATTTTGGAAGCATATTTAATGCTTATAAAGGGCTGCATATAGCATTACCCATATATTAATCAAGCACATTAATTATCTTCTTATACTTAATAATTATTTTGTTATCTTTTTTTATACAATCATTTACTCTCTTCGATTTTCAATGATTTGTGCATTTACTATTTGAAGGAAAAACTAGGAATAATATATTATAATGTGAGTGTGGTAAAAAAGTAGGAGAGAGTGTGTGTAAAAGGGGGGAAAGTATGAAAAAGTGGTGTAAGTAAGGAATGTGTGGTTAAAAAGCAGGAGAGAGAAATTTCCAAAATGAAATAAAGCACAATGCACAAAACATTAAAAATCGTCATAATGAGGAAATTGCACAGAATATTAAAAATCGGAGGGAGTATGGAGTATTAAGGGAAATTTAATTAGGAGGAAAAAAAATGAGATAGTGGGGAGAGTAAGGGTTTAACTTACATAAAAAAAGTAAAATTGTATTTAATGAAGGTTAATTAATAAATGTGTTGTTATTGAAATTTAATATATTTCTTAATTTATATAATTAAATAAATTATTTTTGACCGAAAATAAAACCGTATTTTTAAATAATTTCAATAAAAAATATTAAATATTAATTCTATTTAGAGCAATTTGTATTTTATTTGAAACCAAACATATGCTTGTGAATTATCTACTCCTTAGTTTTATTTTTATTATTGATTTTTTTTATTATAATAAATTAATAATAATAATCGTGCTCTACTATAAATACTTCGTACTCTGTTTTCGTAGCTTAATAGTTCAAAAGCGTTAAACTTCAGTTTGCATTCTTTACTGTATTTCTCTTCTAAGTCGTTTCCTTCTTTCTTCCTTGAATTTCTTCTAAAACAATCGCAATTCGCAACAATGGAGGTTTCTGCTGAAGAAAACAAGGTAATAACGCCATTTTCTTCACTTCTTTTACTAGCTTATTTCTTCCACTTTCATTTATAGCATTCATATTGAGTAATCAATCRATTTTCTTTCGATTATTTTGTTTGATGATTGCCAATGTTTCTACTGCATTTGACATTCTTTAATTTAGCGTCTGAATAACTTACCCATTTAATGATTTTACGAGTGAGATTGATTAAAGATTCAAGAAATGGGTGTTTCTATTGTTTGATTGTTCTTTTCATTACAATGCCAGATTACCCATTTTAGAGTAGTTGAAAAAATGAATTAGAATTGAGTTGAATGACAAKAACTTGTACCCTTTTGTTTATAATTCTAAGTAGTCTTGCATCATTTGCTGATTTATCAATGCATTATGCATGTACTTTTGTCAAACAGATGGTGGGCAATATGAGTAATATCTGAAATTGGGCGTTTGATAAATTTCTGAGATATGTGCTGTTTTATATGAAATTTCATATTGGGTGTATGATAAATTTCTGAGATATATGCTGTTTTATATGAAATTTCATTGGGTTTTCTATTCTAAATAATGTAATTGCTAACTTGATTCTTGTTCACTTGCAGCCGTCTACATCAAGTAATGTTGGTGGGAACAATGATGGTTGTTTCTTGGTTCTGAAACTATCTGAAGATGACCCTTTGTTTGAAAAAAAGATAGTGAGTTAAAGTTCATTAATTATGAAGCATTTGAATTTTTGCTAGTTCAGTTTTACCAACAAAGGAATAATGATATTAAAGTCTTGGATGTTATGTTTAGGAGAAAAGAAAGATGATGTGGTTCATTTTTGGTTGTTTGCTAGTCCATCTTTTTGATTGTTTGTATTAGTTGATGGCTTGCTGTAGTTAATTTCAGTTTTTGGTTGTTCGGTAGAATGGTTCATAGTGGACCATAGTGTACTTGTTATGTTTATATACTTTGATCCATTACATACATCAACTGCAATGATTCAACGGATATTGAACTAGATGGAATTATTTTCAGCATGTTTTATTTTGATGTTTGACATCTTTTAAGGTTTCGGCATGTTATAGAGGGCGAGTTCAGTCAACTGTCATGCAAGTGATGCTCCTGCTGTGTTTATTTAGTTGTTTTACAGTATTAGTTACAGAGTATGTAATAACGTTGTAAGGCATTTAGGGTCTTGGGTTTTTCAAAGCAATGAAGTTGAAACACTTGGTTTTTGCTTTAATCCAATTATATTTTCGTTAATCATATGTCCTGTATGGTGGATTCATGGCACCGTTTTGTTTAGGCTTACAAAGATGCCTGAATAACTGTTCTGGATCATGCTAAACTATGGGGTCTTTTTCTTATTACAGAAATTACTTGAGGAAAAGGGGTTTGGTCCAAGCGACCGTGTATACTTGCATGACACCTTAGCTCCTGGTACTGTGGACAACTTGCTTCAGAGAGCCCGGATAATTCACTTGAATCAGGTAAGTGGTTTAGAATCTAAAATGATCTGGTACTCTAATATATTTCTTCATCTAAGCAGTGTAATAGATCAGATTTAATAAAGATATGGCTTCGGCAATGGTTTTTTGTATGAAACAATGAACCATAAATCCCTATTCAATATAACATTAATATTGCCTTGCATTCTATGTATGTTTGCGCTCCGCAAAGTCATGAAATGGTAAGCTCATTAGAATTCCTATGTACAGTGAAAAAAATTGAGGGTGATTAGGGAACAAACAAAATGAGAAACTTGGCCAAATTCCTTAAGCAAGAATAACCTAACTCATCCTTTTAGATAGTAACATTGAGAAGCCGACTTTTATGGTGCAGACGGAGCTTTATTTTGGTCCAATGCTGCTGGATACAGAACAAGAAGTGTTCAGTCTTCGGAATGAGTTAGAGGCTCTCAATTCTGTCCTTAATTGCTGCAATGAGAAAAGCAATGGGGATGATGGTTCAATCAAAGCTCTACGAGATGCTATCATCAACAGACTTCATGATTTTGGAGAGAAAAATAAATCGGAAACGAAGATTTTAGAGGAAGCATGTGATAATGAGATGCATCTAGTGGAGTGGGCTGAAAGCTGTGGTGTCAAAACTAAGCTTCAGATAGCTTGTATGTCAGAAATGACTGATCTTAGTTTTGTCAAACTTTTTCAAAGTAATAGTTTCTAAGTGATGTTTTAAGGAACTCWCATCTGYTGATTGTCCATTTTTTGTACAACATAGATGTTGAAGGTGCTGGAAGAGGAGCTTTGGCTGCAGAAGACCTTGAGGTTGGAGACATTGCACTTGAGATACCTACTTCTGCTATCATCTCAGAGGACCTTCTTCATGACTCGGACATGGTATTAATTCCCACTGTACTGTTGTATACATGATTGAAATATTGTTTTGCGTTGACAAATCATAGTAATAATTTGTATTGTACTGTATTTCTAATGCAGGTTTCTATATTGGAGAACCAAGATGTTGATACTATGTTGTTACTGTGGAGTATGAGGGAGAGGCACAATGCTGACTCGAAGTACAGGCTCTACTTTGATACACTGCCTGAGCATTTTCACACTGGTTTGTTCTGCCGGCTATTCATTCTTTCTTGAAGAGTTGTGCTTTATAAACGTACCAGTTTAGCAACTCTATGATTAGTTTCTAGGGGTGTCACTTTTTAGCAGYTTCTGTCCTATGTTCTGGCAATTTTAACTTGTCTAWTTTTAACTTGGCAATTTTAGCTTCTGTCCTATGTTCTGGTAATATATAGATTTTGCTCACTTGATGCAYGTGGATTGTTTGAAATAGGATTGAGCTTTGGTCTGGATGCAATGGTGGCTTTGGATGAGACATTGGCCTCAGAAGAAATATGTCAAGCCAAGGAGGTAGTCAAAAACTCAAAAATGTTACGTGTTATTCATTAAATCTTTACAATATATTTTACTTCGTATTTTATATCTTCTTGTAGTGTTCAAAGATTTTTCTGGTACTGACATGTTGTATACATTCATTTTTGTATATTTTTTGGACATAAAATTAGTTTAATAATTTTGCTTAGTAAAAAATAAGGATCCCAGAATATCAACAAATATCCCGGAGTATATGTTCTCTCAGCACAACTTTGACTTTATCTCGAGATGGAGGGAATATGCTTCATTTTCTTYGGTAATCTTACTGGCTACTTACATATTTGTTGATTTGCATGTTGCAGCATTTGCGGATTCAATATGATGAGTTGTTTCCTGCACTCTCCATCAGTTATCCTGATGTATTTCCTTCAGAGTATTACACACGGGAGCAATATCTATGGGCTTGTGAACTATGGTACTCAAATTCAATGAAAATACTGTTTCCTGATGGAAAGCTGAAAACATGTTTGATCCCGGTTGCAGGCTTTCTAAACCACTCAGTAAGTACATTTTTCTTCTGCTGGTTTCTTTTTTCGACTTKACATTCACCTACCTGTATTTTGCCTCATCTTTTTCGACTTTCCCCAATTTCCTTTTTTGTGGTRCACTGGTCCTTTATGTCTTAATATTAATTTGTTAGCTACCTCAAGTGAAAATTTTCCTGTATCTTCTTRTTTCATTTTCAGATCACCCGACCAATAACAAAACATTTATGCTGCAAATTTGGATGTTGAAATTATCATGTAAAAGTTCTTTTTAGATAGCTCACCTTGATTTCCTTGTTTCTGGAAGGTTCCTTTCTTCCATTAGATAAAGAACTGTTAATAATCTTAGCATCTCTTAGTAGCTACAAATTAGYKTATCACATTCTTTTATATTTTTAAATCATAGAATACCTTTTATATAATTATATGATCTTGTCTACCTACAGGTCTGCCCTCATATCCTGCATTATAGCAGAGTGGATCCTGAGGCAAATACGATCAAGTTTCCTCTTTCAAGACCGTGCAAGAGGGGTGAACAGTGCTTTCTTAGCTATGGAAATCTTTCTAGTTCTCATCTGGTCACTTTCTATGGYTTTCTACCAGAAGATCCGAACCCTTTTGATGTCATCCCATTAGGTGGATTTCAATTCTTGCTTAGTTCTSTAATTAATGTAGCCAGAGATTTAATTGGCTGATTGATAATGACTGCATTGTAGATTTTGAAGCTGCACCAGGCAACTCTTCTGAGGAAGATAATACAACGCACATGGTTCGGGCCACTTACCTTTCAGCCAACCAAGGCCGCATCTTTCACTATGGGCTGCCATTACCATTTTTGGAGCAGCTACGGAAAGCTGCGAAACCTGGCTTGAGGACTATGACACTGGTATAAACGGATTCTGTTATTTTTCTGAACATGAATGTGTGCCACAAATTCGATGTTATAAAGATGTATCAATCAGAAAATATTGTTAATAACCCTCTTTTGCTTGCTATTACATCAGTTGCAAGAAAACTTGGAAAATGAGGTATATCTTCTCGGCCAGCTTCATAATATTTTTGATAGCATGCTGGACAGACTTGGTGATCCAGAGAAGGATGACCGGTAAGCTTCCAAAGAACCGTTACTGCACATACTTACGCATCAAGATTTTAAATCTTAACCTTGATTTCTCACCTTTTGTCAGGAAAAATGAATCGTGGGATGTGAAGTTAGCGATTGCATGCAAAGATCTCCAAAGAAACATCCTGTCTTCTGTAGTAACTGCCTGTCATACCGGACGGAAGTTGGCGACGTATGAACTAGAAAAATGCATTGCTGAGAATGTCACTGGCTAGTWGTAACTTGTAAGTTCAGGTAGAATCAGAATGTAGAGAAAGTAATGACAAGTGCTGTCTGTTTGTAATATTAGAATTAACCGCGAAATGGYGTGTGAATGATTGAAACTCATGCATGGTCTGCCTTTGGCCAATTAAGCAGTTTTGTACTGAAACCAGATAAATCAATAACTTCCTTTTCAATKTCTGTAACTTGTTTTTGGGTTATTCTATTCTTTGAGTGAATTTTTTATGGATCGCAGTTCGAATTAYCCCATACACTCTCATTATGTCGAGGGATTCRTGATTTTGACATACATTTTCAAACTATCTTYATAARTGTACTAAATGCTTATAATCTACTCCGTATTTTGTTAAGGTTTATACATTTTGAATTTAAACTACTTGCATCTTAATTTAAAAATCTTACCAAGTCTATAACAAGTTAACCCGAAACGCAATTAAACTCACAATGCTCTCAATTGATCTACGCTCATGCCTAAACAAAATAGAATTACGATTACACAACAAAGCATAAATACATTCAGAAAAACAATAATAGGATCTGTCTTCTTAGCCGATTTGATAGCTAATTTGTAAGTTCCCTCTGAATCCCTTGACGCAACAAGACAGTACTCCAGACTTGCTGAGAAAAAAGGACAGGGAAAAAAAAATACATGGGAAGCAGATTCATCAGCAAGTTTGCAACAAAACAAATTCCTCCAAGAGACTTTCTAGCATGAAGTAATCCCGAATATGATAACATTAAAGTGTAAGGTTTTTCTGGAGACCTTATTTTCGTGAAGTATAATTCACGTTTTTCGTCTAACAAAATGACGTCTCGGTGACCCGGCTCGATTTTGTCCAAAATTTTTCCCACACCTTGACGGTTATGGGATGACTCCTCCAAGAGTTTTTCCCCAAATACCAAGCGTATTGTCTCCTATGAGCGTTTTGACGTTTTATCACTTTTTCTTTCACGAACTCTAAAGTTCCCCGTATGGACTCGTTAAGGGCCTAAATTTGGCTTCGCTTTATCATATTATCATATAAACCCATGGTAAAATTTCCGACAATTTTTTCAGAAAATTACGCAGAGACCTCATTTTCGTGATGTATAATCTACGTTTTTCGCTTAAAAAACGACGCCTTGGTGACCCACCTCGGTTTTGCCAAGAATTTCTCCCAAACCTTGACAGTTATGGGGGATGACTCCTCCAAGAGTTTCGGTCTCAAATACCGAGAATATTACCTCCTATGAGCGTTTTAACGTTTTGTCGCTTCTTCTCTCACGGACTCGAAAATACCCCGTATGGACTTATTTGGGGCCAAATTTGGCTTGGATTATATTATCATATTATCACAATCTCTTTTGTTGTGATAAGTGATTCGTTTGGAAGCAAAGCTTTTGACACTTTAACGTTGCTTTGTTTTCTTTTGTTTTGGTAGTGATACAAGGTGAGTAAGTTCGCATATATTTAAGCTTTGATTTCCATATATATTATTCTTGAATTTTGTGCATATGACTCTTTGGATTGCTTAATCAAGATCGAAATTTGCTTGAATCACATTAAATTCAAATTAATTATGGACGAACAAATTTTAGGATCCATATTTTGATTAATTCGAAGTGGTCACGATTATTAGGCTAGGTAGCGATGCATGTATAATAATAGAAATCAACTCTTGGAGCAATATTAGGTTAATGCGCGTTTTAAGATCAAATCAATAGGCTCTTTGAATTCAATTATTATTATTATTTATGGAACTACAATGATATTGAGTAGAGACCACTACATGCGGGCGGATTGGGTCAAAGATCTGGTCCGTACCATGTCCCCGAACCCACAATTTGATTATTGGATCTAACAGTGGGGCCATTAGTTTGGCACCAACGTTTCCGACATTTGTGATTAACCTATATAGGCACGGTGACAATCCTCTCTTTCGACAACACACCCCAATGCATTCACATGCGAATTCCATGGCTCAATTCCATGACACTGAAGTTGAGGTCAACCCCTTGAAGGGGGCGAAACATCTTTCGCCCAAAAAATGACGTCTCGGTGTCCCAACTCGATTTTGTCCAGAAAATCTCCTACAACTTGAAGGTTTGGGGGATGACGTCTCCAAGAGTTTTAGCTCCAATTACTACGCGTATTGCATGCCTTCTACGACTGTTTCAATGTTTGGTTGCCTTTTATTTTACGGACTCGAAAGTCCCCGTATGGACCCTTTTGGGGCCTAATTTGGCTTAGGTTCATCACATTATCATATGAACCCATGATAAAATTTTCGACAATTGTTCTGAATATTTTTCGGAAACTTCATTTTCGTGATGTATAATTCACGTTTTTCGCCCAAAAAACGACGTCTTTGTCACTTGGCTCGATTTTGCCTAGAATTTCTTCCACACATTGAGGGTTGTGGGGGATGACTCCTTCAAGAATTTCGGCCACAAATATCGATCGTATTGTCTCCTACGAGCTTCTCGGTGTTTTGTCGCTTTTTCTTTCACGGACTCGAAAGTTCCAAGTATGGCCTTTTTTGGGACCCAAACTTGGCTTTGATTTATCATGTTATCATATGAATCCATGATAAACATTTCGTGATTTTTACCAAAAATTTTCCGAAAACCTCATTTTTGTAATCATGTATAAATGTATAATCCACGTTTTTTCTCCCAAAAAACGAAGTCTTGATGACCCGATTTGTCAAGAATTTCTCTTACTCCTTGAGGGTTATAAGGAATGACTCCTCCAATAGTTTAGGCCCCAATTTTTTTTCAAAATTTTTTCCAATACCTTATTTTCGTGATTTATCCACGTTTTTTGCCCAAAAAATGATGTCTTTGTGAACCAGCTTGGTTTTTCCCAGATGTTCTCCCACAGCTTGAGGGTTATGGAACTTTTTATTTCGAGGATTGTAAGTCACGGGAATGAGGTTTCCAGACTAATTAATTTTTTAGTGAAGTTTTCCGATTTCCTCAAACTTTCGAGTGATTTAATTTAAGATGACTACATATCCATATATGGCACACATCTAGGGTCGCACATACTTGTTTTTTTCCCAAGGGGTTGTATTCGGTTGTTGCTGGCATGTCTCAAACATAATTGGGGAGTTGGGGTCCTATTAATTTGTAAAATCTC
>SNQN01000590.1:69211-100794 GCA_008642245.1 Bassia scoparia
AAAATCTACATTAATTCTATTTCAGAATACCAGCATTAATTAGGAGAACGGGAACATAATAGTGATAATACCGTGTGAATCAATAGAGCCAAACCCATCTCTCTAGCTTCCATGTATCTTATGTTTGTATGTTTGTATCAAGTTGGATCCTCATTTCTAAGAATAACAATTATTTGAGAGTTTGAGACTAAATTGGTTAAAACTCATAATAGAATGTGACCTATATTATCACCTATATAGGCTATAAATTTACTACTCGAATCAAAAGAGTAAGTTGCCTCTATTATGTGGTCCTAACTTATGTCTTTTTATTATCATTTTAACTCCTTATGAAATTCATTTTTATTACTTGGTACATTGATGTTGATAATATCAAACGTTCCGTAAGTGTGACCTATATATATACTATACAACTTTAAATAATTTGTAATCGCAATTATTCTAAAGCAGAGAATACATATATATGGTGCATCACCTAGTGTTAATAATATCAAATGTTCCAGAATTGTAAGGGAAATTCTCACCTCAAAATGCTACTAATGGGATTATTTAATCACGCAATATCTTAAGATTGTAGACTTATAAGATACGAACCTTGTCACCAGACAGTACAGTCAGACCAATCGCGTGCTAATTGGTGAATGTGATAGGTAGAATGAGTTAAAATGTTTATCCCACCAAATTAATGATTTAAATGTTATAGTCCTTGGTACTTGGGGGTTGAGATATACCCACTTGGGGGTTGCGATTGAGCTGGAAAGTAGAAACAACGAGTATTCTCAAATAATGAAGGGTTTGAATTTGAAGTGCATGCAATTTACTAATGCATAAAAGTTGTTCAAGTAAGATGATTTGTACTACATAACACTTGAAAAATAAGAAAGAATTGAAGTTACTAGAGATCGAATCAGTTCAATCATGTCTAACAACTTAACCCAGTTGGCCGTACCATTTATTGTTTTATATTACAACTTACATACAAGACCTATAAATCTATCATATATACTCGTATTTTGTATGTACTATACATATAGTAGCGTGTGTGGAAATGAGAAAATATGTACGAGTATGAATACCGTTTCAAATACAAAGTACATATAAGAGTATTGGGGGTGACGAGCACAAGAGGAAGTATAGACTATAGAGAAATCACATTGGGGAGATAAGGAGAGAAATCACACCCTAAAAAGGAATATATATGGACCCCACAAACTAAAAGTGTAAGAAAAAAGTTTTTTAAAAAATAAAAGTAGACCAATTTTCATTTACATTTCCTGGATTAAAAGGTTGTCTATATATGTCAATTAAAAGGTTGTTTATGTTAATTAAAATGACGTCTACGTTTATTTTTATGTATGTCAGCTATGTGATTGA
The DNA here is from genome assembly GCA_008642245.1 of Bassia scoparia. Classification (NCBI taxonomy): domain Eukaryota; kingdom Viridiplantae; phylum Streptophyta; class Magnoliopsida; order Caryophyllales; family Amaranthaceae; genus Bassia; species Bassia scoparia. The sequence goes on from SNQN01000590.1 coordinate 70,586, forward strand.
CCCCTTATTCCAACTATGGCGATTGATCTATCACCTCGTGAGCAACGTACAACCGTGTATTCGATAATATTTTGAATTTGGAAACCACGATTATTATTGCCGCATTAAGAAATGGATTAAGTACATAYATATTCTTCATTAGGAACCTWATTATGCTGATTACTGAGGGTTAATTATTGACTAAGGTATATAATGTAATGTCACCAAAAGCTCTAACCAATCATTACTTAAAGCAATATTGATTATTCATTCATAGGTAGATTTCAAACAAGGGAATTTCATTGAAATTATTCCTACTTTAGTAGTTTCTTTTTGAAAAATAAAATTCAACCTTGAATATAAAAAATAAAATAAAAACACTTGTGAAAGCATCTCCTTCAATAATTTGTTTAAAATTCATGGTTCTTGGAGTCTAAATTTATGCATGGAATGAACGATGTGGAGAATTAAGTACTTCAAATTTATTAATCCATATATATTATTAATTAGTTAAAAAAAATATATAGATAAATATGTTTCGATAAATAAATCAAATTTATTATGTCTCCTTTTTTAATGATAGATTAATATGCAATGTCTAAAGACAGTTCATTTTGTAGTTATATAATCTTTTATAACATTGGCACTTTCTCTAAGTGTGGGTCGGATAATTATTCACACGTGGTAACAAAAGTTAAGGAACGAAATTGATAAATGTAGGAAAATTGGAAATGTCCAAAGAAAAAAAAAACGCGATTAGAAATGTGATTAATTATTAGATGGAAAATGCATACAAATATCTATATAAATACACATGAAGGAGATTGTATATCGAAGCCAGGGTTAATTAAGTTGATAATAATTGAAATTCTTCATATAAGAAAAAACCTATGGATTTTCTTTAATAGAAATGAAGAATTTTAAATGCATACCTTAGCTTTGGAATAATAATTTAAATGACAATGATTAGGAAACTCAACATTCAATAGAGCTGCTAAAAGTGACACGAAAAGAAGTTTTGTGTTTGTGTGTTATAACGACATTACGGATAAAGCGATTGTTTACACAAGGACACTATGTTTAAAATAATTGATTCATTCTTAAATATTTGTTTATGTTTGCATATTTGTGTTAATTATCTTTAATTTTCTTACACATTGTGCCTTAAACAACCTGAAAAACGTACAAGTGATCAAAAGTAGAATCTTTAAATCCTCAAAAAAAAGTAAGATCTTTAAAATGGATGGTAAATTTAATTAAATAATACTTTGGTATAACAGTAAATACTTTAATGAACTTGTAGTTAATAGTTATCAACCATGTTCATTAGTGTTTCGTATGGATTACTAAATGCTTCTGTCTGAGTCATATGAGTGTTTGAGATAATGATGTATATTCTTTATTGTTGTTCATCGGTTTCTTTTTTTGTTTAGTCGGCTAATTGCTATTTTATATTTTAAACGGAGAATCAATTAAGCTTGACTTTCTATTAAATTAAATGTGTATTATTAGACATTAATAAAACCTACATTTGTAAAAAGTGAAATTACAAAGTTAGTTAGATTTTGAACACAATATTAGGTAGTATGGAGACAATAAGATGACCAAAGTGGCCAGACAAATAAGGGAAAATTGTAATGGAGGGGAGGATATTAGATATACGAATTCAAGTTAAACTTACAGTGTTTAATTAATCGTGGACTTAATATTTGCGCAAAAAAATTACCATTTCAACATTCATATATCAGGCGATAGGGGAGGTAGTCAATTACGTTATAGGAACTTGGGAGGTATTATTAGCTTATATTCTTTTCGGGTGGGTCTGGCACTCACACTTGATCCTGAACACTTAATATTTCTTAACAATATTCTTATTGTTTAAAAAAAAGGTAAGAGTAGCTCAGTAGAGTTGCAAGTTTTTCTTTCGAATTTTAGAATCGACGGAATCAATTCCCATACCATATACTCGTGACTCACATAAACTCAAAGAAATAAACTTTTTAAATTTGTTTTTTATTGGTGGGTTAAAAATAACAACTAGTAAATTAAGATCACAATCTCTTCGATTATTTGGGCATAATGTATTAAGACAAGTTTTCATGAAATCTTGATTGCATGTAATAAAAGCAATAATTAACTCCATTATAGGAATCTCATCACTTTTAAGTTTTATAACATATATTCAAGTTATTTTTGATTTTTTTTATGCCAAGTAAAGCATATATTGGTTATCGAGTCAGGGAGGTGCATGTGGATTGATAGCCTAGGTGGATAGAAGAACTATATCAAAACATCACTAAACATATATCCTCGATAGTGGAGGATGAACTAATCATTGGGCGATGTCGAATTCGCTTGCTCCGTGCCAGCAGGATTAGCAGTAGGTGAGGCTTGATAATATTAAAGATCATAACTCCATTATATCGGATAATTCACCTTTTTCCAGTCAACATGGGTCACTATTCTCGCATAGTGGATTAGAGTAAGGAAATATTTTTCTCATATAGATTAACTATAACTCAGAGTGTATCTACGTAGCATGATCATGTGATCGACTACGTAATAATAAACAAAAGTATAAACACTCAACATAATTGTAGATTAGTGTCAGTGAAATCTCTTTGTTAGAATATCTGTAGAAAAATAAATATAAGACTCTTGATCGATCAAAAAGAACCAGTGTCAGACGTTGATTACTAAGGAGATATATATAGATAAATGAAAACTGACTCATCATCATAGCTATAGTGTATGTATAAACGTCTCAAAATATAAGTCAGCAACCAATCGAATGTCTGACTAATTTATTCTCACTATAGTTGTAATTGACCGATACATTTGAGTGCAAAGGAACACAACATGAAGTCAAATATCTTCGAGATATTAAAATTTGTCATCGATATAATCAAAATAAATTTTTAACTAAAATTCTACTTCTGATTGTAAAAAAGGATTCCCGTTTTTATTCTTCAACTGATTTTTGTGTTGTGTTGCTCTGTTTTTCGTGTTGTTCGAGAGACAAACAATAATTCATCAACTTGTATATACTTCATTATGCATTAATTTTCTTTTATTTTTTTTTTTGAAGAATTATGCATTAGTTATTTTGAATAGCTGTTATTTTATTTTTTTTAATTGTAATATCATATCATATCCGATTTATGAATTATACAATTTGTGTTGATTTGTCAAGAATCGGTTACAAAAATAGATAATACGTGAGTGGTAGTTAATACATGATTTTATTGTAACAAAGTTTAGTAAACACAACTACATAAGTAACAACATACTAACACATACACAAAAATCACGTGTTATTATAGAAAAAAAAAACATAACGATTACGACTTACGATGAAGAATTTTTTAGGGTTAGTTTCTTTATCCAAAAAAATAAATACATTAATTTTTATCGACATCATCCTTTGGATATTATAGATACTTTGTACGAAGTATATCTTTTTGTAATAATAATAATCAAATAGATATTAGGATATTTAACTTAGATAGATTAGGGGTCTTATCTTTTCGCCTATAAATTATAAACTAGTATTAATCGAGGTGTAATTCAATGTGTTTAATTTTTTTTGTTGTTGCTCGTTTAAAAGAAATCAATATCATACTCGATCTCTCCACGACTCAGTCTCTTTAGCTTGACTTCCAAGTCCTTGCGATGAATGAAAATACATCACTCTATGAACCCTATATTGTTCAATTTTTTTTGCTTCAAATTTTTGTATTCACTGTAATTTTTTTCGTTAAACTTTACCGATGTGTTTTCGGACCATTGCCGAATAACAATCGTGTGGTCGTCGAATTGAAAGAAGTAATAATTGTAGATGAAGATAAGGTAGTGCAGAAGAAGGTGAGCATGAATTGTACTGATTGCGCAATTTGCATGGAGGGATTGGAAGAAGAGGACGATAACTACAAAACCGACAACGGTGGTGGAAAACGGCACTTGATTCTRGAGCAATGTGGCCATAAATTTCATAGAGACTGCATGCTTCAATGGTTTAGCTATGGCAATCACACTTGCCCGATTTGTCGCAGATCGAACTTCATTGACAATGATGCGTCAATTTACTCAGATGATGATATACTTATTGGGGCATAGAAATTTCATATTGGACAATAAAACAATATTTTATAAAACTGTTAGAAAAAATTTGAAAATAAGAATTACTTGTATTTTTTATTTTTTTGCTGTTAAATGATTCACTTCCAGAATTTTCTAAAAGTTTGTCACGTTTTGTTCATAAATTTCCGAAAAAGAAAAACGTGGAAAACATGCGAAATCAAAACAATAACTCTGATCAACAAGCAGCCAAATCGAACAAGATAATTATGCACAAATCATGTGGAGCGCGAGCCGCGAGGGCATCCCTCTGTAAAATTGAACTAAGATAACTACACAAAGAATGCAGTACTGCATTTATTTTCAACAAATGCAGAAATTACAGTAAAAGTTTCTGCTAGAAATATTACAGTATAATAGATTTAACCAAATTTAAATGAGAAGGAATAATAGCAGAAAATTTCTCAATGCCTGAGATTTCATTATCAGCACAAAAAGAAAGCATGGTGAATTGGTGTTGCTGACTTTTGTATCTAAAAACTATCCAAAACTGGGCCTGAATCCCATCAATGCTTTAGTCTACTACTCGTGAATACATTTCAGTATCGCTTGTTTTCAACATTTGGGGTAAACACCGCCCTTTTCAGGGTCTTAAAAATTGTAWGGTCTAAAAACAAAATATATTGCTTCAGRGGTGTCGACCGAAGTTAATAGGGTGGTAGMAGGCTAGCAGCTCAAGGTTTAAGAGCCAGGGTAATGCCGAATTTAGAGGGTGATTTTCTGGCCTTGGTGTCATACTCACCTGAGAAAGTTACCAGTGACTTTGGCCTCCATTCACGTTGCCACAACATTGCAACTTTTCCGTTGTCACAGAAACGGGATTTCACTGATGTAGTAGGATCAACTACATGTGAACTACCAATCGTAAATCTGTTCTCAGAATTGGAAAATTTATGAATCATTTCTGCGGCAACAGCTGTTGTTCGATTCACTTTGTGAAAGTAAGAAGCTTTAAGAGCCTGTCCTTTATCCATCCTGCATTTATAGAACATGAATCAGYCTGGAAAAGGTTTATATTTCAAGTCGAAAAAAAATKAATGCAAGGCCAGAGGAGAAGCAAGCAAAGACAACACAGCAAGTAAAGAAATCACCAATTTTGCAGCAAGTACCCTAATATAGGTCAAAATCCAAAACTGTTATCAGCAAATTGACACTTGAATAGCCATAGCCCACAAGATCATATGATTCTTTTCATCTCCCTGATACTTCCACCTMTGTGGAAAGGGCAACAATAAGATGCTTCTTAACGTCATTAGTTTTCTGTGCTGTCTTGACAAGGATATAGTGGCTTCCCTGACAGGTTTCTTCTTGTTAATTGTGCTGTCCTATTTCGACTCACAGCAGGGTGCATTCACTTCAATTTTAAAATATAATTTCATGCCGTAATTCAGATAAGTTCAATAGGGTCAATCAGGTTCAAATAATCATAGAGCATGTTCAGGTCGAAAAAGGTGGGAGAACACACATAAGTTATCTTGAAGAAAATAAAATCAAGATAAAATAAGTTTAGATAATAATAAGATATTTCAGGTCAAATATTTGACAAAGGTCAAACAGATTCATAAGTTTGATAAGGTCATGTTTCCATTATTACTCTTGAACACAATCTGAAGTCGCTGACAATCGGAGTAGCGATTCAGCACGTTTGACTGCTACTTCAGTTTGTTTCTAGCTTATTAGGTAGTGATCATATTATCTCATCTTTTTATAGCTTAAGCACATGGGTCTGCGGTCAGTCATGTTCTCTAATTGAGTGCCAAAGCATATGTTACAGTAAAAAATAATTCTAAGGAAATAACATCTGACAGGCAACACAGAGATTGACTAAATATCTTTACACTATTATTGCTCAAAGCTGACTGATTAACAAATATTAGAGACAACAACCGCTAATAATACTTAACTGGTCAAAAGCATAGCCTAAGCTGATTGCAAACTGCCAATCATCATCAGAGTCAATGGTCTGTAGAGGCAAAGCTTCATATTATAAGACTGTCAGTGGTACATCATAGCAATTTGCTACTAGTTTGTTCAATTGGCATCAGTTTGCGTGTTTCAGATGCAGATGATAGGGGGTAAATAAGTACAACGAGTCAGCAATTGTGAAGAGTAGATAGGCTGAATGAGAAGGGAATCAAACACGGTAGCCAGATAATTTGAAGTATGAACCTGCTAAGTTGCTAGGAGGTAAAACGCAGTGTTTTCCCCTTACTACACTATGGCGCCCGACACAAAGTAAGGAAATTGAACTCGAACAAACGGAAAGGAGATTAGCAATGTGCATATAACATACAATAACGGTCAGCCGAAAATTGATTTGTTGACAGTAATCCTGCGTTGTATTGTAAATGAGGCGGAGCAGTATCAAACGCCATTTCCCTCCAAACTGATTTCCTTGTTACCAATTGCAGCATTGAAGTCCAGGTAGGGGTGGGATTCAAAGCCAACACCGAATCACTGCTGCATGATGTCGATAGTGCAAGTCTAGCTGATCAATGCAAAAAAATGTTATGATATATGGAAAAAGTACAAAACAAATCAATCAGCAGTTGATGTAAAAACACATTATATATCATTTATTCACATACACAGTTCACAAAGGATGTTAATATAAAATAATTTTATCACACCACTCCTATACAAGCAGGTACAAAGTAGGACTGTAGGACATACTTGCTACCCATGGCAATGCCTCAGAAGGCACTAGCGTCCAGTTTCATTGTTAGTTATATTGATAGTAATGAGAATGAATTCGTATCATTGTATGTAAGTTGTGAGAAGAACATGCCATTCCATGGTAATACACCCAAAGTGTCTATTTTCTTCGTGAATTTCATACCCCAATACCACTCCAAGCCACTAATAGACAGTAATGAAAATTCAAGTTGAAAGAAAACCTTGGGGGATGATACTCACCTTTGAGAAAAAAACCACACGTTTGGGGTGGGATCACTCACCATGAAACCATTTTTTAATTGGATCCCAACAGGCCATAAAGGTATTAGGAAAAATATATTTCAAGTTGCTAATATGGGGTGGATTGTTTGTGCTCCAAGTTTTATCAAAATTTCATTTGTACTAGATCTTGACTTTCAAAATCTAAGTACTTACATAAACTATCAGTTTCAACAAGGACTAGAACCCTATAGGAAACCCCAAATAATAGCGAGAAGCTATAGCACATTAGATTCAATCTAACATAGATATTCAGAGAAGATACCAACCATATGATACATAACACCTGTCAACACTAGAACTGAACATACATGCCAGACTTTGTTGTAGTCACAGGATTTTAAATTCTTCTAGAAATGCCAACAATTTGATGGGAAAAGAATCCTGGCACTTAATTGAAGCTGAAGTCATGTYTTCTTAGTATTGTATAAACTTCTTTGCAGAATCAAGTTAAACAGTCACTACAGATGAGAGAATGTGTGAGGGAAACCGAATAAAAAGAGCAAGAGACCAGCAAGAGAGTGGGGCAATGGATGGTAGGAATAAAGAAAAGTGATGCCCCACAAGGCCACAATACGAAGGGCTCTGAAAGGAATGGAAAAATAGTGTTGTGGGACTATGGATGATAGAAATGCACACTTCTGCAATGGATGTTTGTTTGTTCCTCCAGCTCTACCGGTCCTTCTCTAAGAGGGAGGGGAGGTGATGTAAAACAGAATTTCACCACTACTGCTAAGCAAAAAGAAACAGATATCATTCAAGAATAATAATAATAAAAAAAGGTTTGCTAAGATAAAAGAGAAGAAGCACTGTTGATGTTCTGCTTATTCTATCTTCAATTCACTTAAATCATTCCATAGAAATTTTTTCTGTGATAATAGTAAAAATTAAATTAACAAAGAGTCTTAATTCAGCAAAGTTTGCATCTTGCATAACCAGGAACACTACATATACGCAAGCTGAACAAACTATCATACGAGTGCAAAAGAAAACTTCCCAATTTCTGAATCCCGGATACTCCGCTTCAACAATAATGCATTAAACATCATGCTAAAGAAAAAACAAAAGACAGTGCACGACACCGTGCCAATTTTAATCTGAATTTACAAGCTAAAGCTTTACGCCCCTTAACGCTTCTCAACTTTACTTTATATGTACCCTTATAACAAAGAGACCAAACCTTGTCAGGGCTACCTTTCTATATGATGTGCATTATATAAGTCTAAGAGACTCTATGCACTCTTCTTATATATCGCCAAATGCCAATAATTCAGTTACTCTTCAATCAAAGACTGGTATGTAAATATCCATTGACTAATAACACTGCGAACTAACACAAGACAATATTGCCCAAAAATCTCTATGCGGATTCATTGACCTCTGTGATCAATCTCTCATCAGCGTCACTATTAGATTCCACCATCTGTATACTAGCATTTAACATATATCACCAAGAAAATGTCTATCTTCACACATGATTTCATTCTAATCATTCTGTAATTACAGTAGATTCTAGCAAATATAAGTTTACCAAATATACCATATTACATTATCTACAACTCATATGGCTTTTCTACTAAGAAGAGAGACGCAGTATATATAGGCTATAGAATACATAAGACAGATTTTCTTTCATTTTTTTATCGATTTGTAATGCTTGTACTGTCACTACAACCAGTACGACCCAGTTCAATCAAATACCCCATAGTATACCAAAGACATCATCCCCATGTGGGCAAAGACACTGTAAAATGGTCAAATGTGGAAGATAAATTATCATATAACCACAACAAGTTTAAGTAAATCTTCATTAGTCACACCAATAATTCATACTAGCAAAATACTCAAGAAAATTCGTAGCACTTTAAAAATAAGAATCAAATACAGCTCAAACGAGCTCACTACACATTCGTTGTCACAGCACAATCATAGTCAGCAGATCATGACATATATCATAGTTGATAGTCTTATTAAGACACTCTCAAGTAATCAAACACATCATCAATCATCTCGAGATATATATCTAAAAGTTGCACTCTTCTACAAGAATTATCTAATCAAGTAATGGTTATTTGTCATAACTATATTTCTTTTCCAATTTAATCGCAATGATCTCTAAACAAACAACAATCTATGACTAATTTAAACATAGGAGTTACTAATATCGGCTAAACTCTCAAAATAGACAAACAAGTAGCAAATACATTTTTATTGTCTCCCAACTAGCATGCCCGATTTACGAGTATGGCTAGTAATTAAAAAAACACTGACAAGATATATATGTAAATTAAACACGGAAACCAGTACCTGCGTATCACAGCACTCTACAGACAATAAAGTTTTAATACTTGATAATGCAGTTTTTCTCCTCAACAAGTGTTAAGAACTTGAAGTTGCACATAAATCTCAAAATTACACACATCAACATGAAATTTTGATTCAAAATTCTTATCAATTAATATGTCCATTTCCAAACTGAAACATCAGGGCTCAAAAGGAGGGAATGGAGAGATTAAATCAAAGGATTCCACACGAGTCCAAAAGAATGAATGTCTAAAAATGCTAGACAAAACATCAACGTATATAGATGACTTATTCAAAAGACAGTAATTCAAGATAATTCCTTCTTCTAGAATGAATCCAATAGATAAGTTTAATATGGCGGTTGTTGTTGCTTCGGTAACAAAATGCTTTTCAAATTCCCTCAAATTTTCTAACCTAAGGAAGATTTTGTAAAGGAAAGCAATAAAAATGGAGATCTAGCTCAACCTAGCCTTTTTATAACTCCAAATCACTATATCAACACGATTTTTTTTTGTTAATTTCTTCCCTTTCCCTCCAATACCCCTCCCCTTCTCATAATTAAAAGACAATTCCCATCTCAGAATTTAACACCACAAATATGCCTCGAGCAGCTTCATCATCAGTCTTTAAGATCATGATTATGATTTTAAGACAATAGTCATGGTTCCATGGAACAAATGTGTTTGGAGAGCACTAAACAACTGCATTGTCATCCACAACCAGGAAGGCAGCATAGACCATGTATCTAGGCTCAGAAGCTGGAGTCCACGACAGAGTTTAAAAGCATCTTATTTCACAATGATCCAATCACAATGCCAGAAGCGCAAGAAGCATATAGTTGTATACGTTTATAATCTAACGCGAATTCAACCTAGGAAAGACGCTCCGACTACAACCCAAAAACCTACTTAAGAAATGCACATCTACATTTCTACACTTCCTCTATTATTTTTCTTATCAACGGTTCCTGATCTCCCCCTCCAACAAGAACTCCATTCTATTTTTTCCAAGAGATTACATCAAGATTGCAAGCAGCTCAAGCAACTACCACCCTAGTCCTTACTTCAGAAACAAGAACAAAACCCTTACGACTGTGCTTAAAATCTTGCAGCTTCATCCTAATACAAGCGTATTTCCCAACAAACCACTCCAAATTTACATATTAAAACAGTCTAAAATTCATCTAATTCAACAAAAATCCCACAAACCAATAACAAGCAAACCAAACCTTCAATTCCAAAATACCTACTTTAGCTCTTTGCCAATATCAGTATATGGAACTGCGAGCATTCTTGCTGCTTGCCACCTACAAGTATATAACCATAAAAATCAATCTTTAAGCAAATAAAACAAACAAACAAATACCAATCACCAAAACAGATTACTAACACATTCGAACAAAATGTAACAATTACTACCATATAATTCAAATTTGAGACATTACCTAATATAGTGCATCAACAAATTACTACACATTCGATACTGATTGATATGGAATAGTAGATTTAAAACTAAAAAACCCTAGAAAAAAAAAAAAAACAGAAAATGGAACAAGATTATAAATTGGGGGAAGAATAGGAGAGAGAAGAAGAATACCTTTAAAAAGCGAAACCCTAAGAACGATAATAAGATCGAGCAACCACACAGCAGTGGCAATGCAACAATGGCAGCAGCAGCGCAACACCGGAGACGCCGTCCGTCGAGAGAGTTGGGCCGGCGCCTATAAGCAGAGGAGAGAGAAAGGGGTTTGGATTGTGATTCTTTTGGTTTAAGCTGCTAGTGTATGCAGACATGTAATGTAGTAGTAGTAGTATAGTATTACACTGTAAGATTAGATTATACTTCATGTAATTGGGCTTCTTATTTTTTGGGTCCAAAAGCTAACATAAGCAAATAATTTTATTTATTTTTTTGAAAAAAAAATTGCAATTTCCCTAAATAGGTTTAACGAGTTATACCAGTCGACATGTCCAACGCGAACTTGACCCGTTTATTTAGTAGTTCGGGTCGGGTCATTAAGTTAGGGGGGTTGGCAAGGTGGACCCAAATCCACTAATAGCTGGTCGGGTTTTAACACCTCTTCTGCCGACCGCTTTAAGGATCCTAAGTAATCTTCTTATTCTAACATGTTTCGTCAATAAAATTTCACTTTTTAAAAATTAACTAGTATTTTTGGCTCAGACGATAGTATCGGCTTATCGTCGTTATCACGGGTAATAAATAAAAACAGTGATATGTAGGAAATTTCTAATTAATCATGGAGATTGATATAAGAAATCAATCCAGTGACATAGTTATATACTTGTGTGGGCTTACGTAATTATGTGTAATTTTTGGGTCAAAATATGTGCTTCTTAATTAACCTAAAAGTTGCACATAATTACAGAACCCCATACAACTATGCCCCTGGATTGATTTCTTAAATCAATCTTCAGGATCGATCAGAAATTCTCTGTGATGTATTTCATATTTTGTTGATGGGGTTTCGGAGGCCAAAAGCCAAATTTAAGAAAAAAGTGACGAAATGTCGAACTCCCGTGGGAGGCATGATATCGGTATTTGGGGCCGAAAATCTTGAATAGCCATCCCTCGTCACCCTGAAAATGTAGGGGAAATTTTGGGCAAACCCTAACCGGCTCACCGAGACATATTTTTTGTCCGAAAAACATGGATTATACATCACGAAAATGAGGTCTCTGACAAAATTTTCAAAAATTTGTATAATTTTTTACAACGAGTTTTCACAACCATATAACGATGTCAAGTAAAATTTGGGACAAAAATGAGAATATTTTATGGAGTTTCGAGCACTACAAGAAGCCAAATTTTAAGAAAAAGCGACAAAATGTCGAAATGCCCGTGGGAGGCACGACACTTGATATTTGGGACCGAAACTCTTGGAATAGTCATCCCTCATCACCCTTAAGTTGTGGGAGAAATTTTGGGCAAAACCAAACCGGGTCGCCAAGACGTCTTTTTTGGGCCAAAAAACATGGATTATTGATGAGTCGTTTTTTGTACATAGTTGAGATGTATTTTAGTGCTTATTTTCAAGTCTTTTTGAAGCATTATAGTGTTATTTTGCATGTTTTTAACTTATTTTGGTTACACTAGTGCTTCACAGGTATTTTGTTTATTTTTGTATATTTTAGGTTATTTTGGAGCACTTTTGAAAGCATTTTATGCTTAGGTCGGGTCGTCAGGATTCAAACGTTCATATATTTTTATCTAGTGATCGGACTGAGGTGATTCCAATTGGAGGTGAAAGTACATCTTGAGAGTTTCGAAACGAGTGGTCATAAGACAAATTCTAATACGAGACGAGAATGTTATGCCACTTTGAAATCGGGCAAGCAAGCCGCCAGCCCGAACCCGCGCCCGATCCGATTTGTGCGATTCTGCTCTGTTTGGGCTGATTTTTGGGCAGCAAAAGACACCATTCATTCACTCATTCATTCTCAAGTTTAAGTTCAATTAGTCTTTCTCTCACTTAGGGTATAGTTAGAACTTCAATTTACTCTCAAATTTCTTGTAATTTCTAGTTTAATTCTCAAGTTTTTAGGGATTGTGAGTAGTTAATTTCTAGGGTTTGGTGAAACCCTCAAATTTACCATGGATTACTAATTATTTGTGGGATTTGATTCTTGTTGATGTTAATTAGCCTTGTTTAAGGGATTTTCATGCTAGTCCTTGTGATTGATCACCACAAGCTCTTATTTATTAGTCTCCTTAATGAAGGATTGAAAGATGAAGTTAGGTTGTAGGCTCCCTTAAACTTGCTTGACTAAAAGACCATGAGAATAGGTATTTCTAGTCAAGGGAACATTGTTGTCACCATGATTTGGTTTTCATGCTTGGTTTGTGAATTTTTAACCATGAAAATAGGTTGTAATCCATGAATTAAGCAATAATCCTTCTAGCTCGAGAGAGTAGTTAGGTGTCTTAGGTGACGTTCCATAGTTAACACCAACATTAAGTCGACTCCCCCTTGTTTGTTGCAATTCATTGATGAATTTGAGCGGTGTAGCCATTGCCCTAGAACTTTTTATCCAAGTTTCTTGTTTAATCTTAATTCTAGTTGCAATTATATTCCTAGTTTAGTGACAAACAATTCTCAAAGCACTAGTTTGACTTAGCTTATTTAAACATTGATTTTTCGGTGGTTGATTCAACGCCTCTCATGGATTCGACCCTTTCTTGCCCTTACTACTAGTTAGTGAGACCGAGTTAGGTTTATTATTTGATAGGTTGGCGACGCTCTATCAATTATACACCACAAAATGAGGTCTTCCAAAAAATTTCGAAAAAATTGTCGAAATTTTTACCATGAGTTCCAACAAGCATATAACAATTCCAAGCAAAATTTGGGGCCAAAATTAGATGATTTTATAGGGTTTCGGAGGTTGGAAGCCAAAGTTTAGGAAAAACAACAAAAACGTCGAAACGTCTGTGGGAGGCACGACACTCGGTATTTGGGGTCGAACTTCTAGGAATAGTCATCCCTCGTCACCCTAAAGGTGTGAGAGAATTTCTGAGCAAAACCGAATCGGATCACCGAGACATTATTTTTTGGTCGAGAAACATGGATTATACATCACGAAAATTGAGGACTCCGTAAAAATTCAGAAAAAATGTCGAAATTTTCATCATAGGTTCTCAGTTCTCACAACCATGTAACGATGTTAGGAAAATTTTGGGGGCCAAGCAAAACGAGAAAATTTGATGGGATTTTGAAGATCGCAAGCCAAATTTCAGAAAAAGCAACAAATCATCGAAACGCCCTTGGGAGGCACGACACTCGATATTTGGGGCCGAAACTCTTTTATAATATTTGTTCATTTTCAATAAACAAATTAATATGTAATTTTATCAACACAAAACACAATCAGAAATGTTTTTAATTATGTTACACTAGTTTTTTTTTTACAAGTGCAATACACGAGCGACATTTTCAATTAAACTTTATCGTTTGTACTCCGTAATATAATTTTGGAAGTATTGAATAGAATAACATGAAAAATAGGAATAACCAAACGTGAAAAAATAAGAGAAAAAGGAAAATTGCTTATAAAAATTGAAAGTTAAATTTAGCTAGGATAATTATTGATGATGTGTGATTAAGAGAAATAATGTGTAATTGTAAGAAAAGACGTGTAATTATGAGGTGCCATGTGTCATATTTATCTTTAGGGAGAGTTTTAATATACAAAGTAATAGATATAAATTATTCATCCCATTTTTCTATTGTTTAATTTCTCCAAAGGTTTAATTTTAGGAAGTCTATATATTTAAGGACGAAACGATAGAAAAATATATATATACGGAGTAGTAAGTTTGTTTGCTCAAAAACGTAAACAAAGCAAACATTACAAGAAAATAAGTATTAAGATGCTTCACTTATTACTTAGAAAAAAGGGGGATTCCAGCATTAAAAAGCAGGAAAATTACAGTAGTTGAAACTAACACCATATTTTAAGAGGAAAATATATTACATGCAATACTGAATAGCTAATAACAATCTAATAGATCAAACTCAGCTTTGCTTCTATTTCTTGAGCATTCAAGGTTTAAACTAGTGGTAAATGAAAAGAACAAATGGTCACATATTATGAGTTTATGAGTTATGACGCTTGAGTCACGACCGCGGAAACCATTGTATTGACTCCGCACATACCATGACCTCGGCACAGTTTGTAGTAACCATTCTCACCCCATTTTGCGCCCCAAGAGTTTTTTATGATCCAATAAGGCTTGTAGCCTAACCTTAGAATGGAGAAGCCCTTCTCCGCATAACCGACAAGCAAAACACCATGATTTAACTCGATTTCACTATTCAAGGGCTATGATACTCCACCGATAGTTCGTGCAAGTCAATCTGGCATTCAAGACACTTACAACTTGTGCCAAAAACAAATAAAAAATACAAGAATCTGCATCCTGCATATTGCACATACCATATGGTTATTTTAGTTTTACCTGACTAAACAAGCTAGTAAATTCTCTAAGTATTTATTTCTCCATGTTTCATATTTAGGGTTTTAGGATTTGTAGAATATTTGATCTTTGAGGTACATTCATCGTCATTATATTCTCTAAGTGTATAGTTTATACTGCAAGCGGACCTGTTTGAACAAAGGTAGCAAGCCGATTTGTTCTTCATCGAGAATAGCTGGTATATTAAATTGATTAACGGCCACTTTTTCAGGATCGAATTGACTATTGCCTTGTTTTCCAGTGTAAGGTAAGAATCTTCTGATTCCACCTCCGCCTCATAATATTATAGGCATTGTCATAAGCCACCCCAATCGTTGTCACAATCGGATTTCTTGTCAATCACACTGGAATATCATCGTAAATTCGTATATAGCACTAGTTCAAAATACTTGTATATAACAAAGAATGTCCTTAAATACATTAGAACAGGTTGTATACTATAATGCTCATTAATAATTATTACCTTGTGATCACAATCACGAGCTGCTGTTCGTGAGACTTACAAGTTTGCCTTTGCGATAAATTAGCCCTCAACAGCTCCAGTGTGCTAAAAGCCCAACATGATCACAATTCCCTGATTATTATACCCTAATTTTCTTATAGATATTGTGATAACAAAAATATTCCATTATTTATCAAAAATGTCGCTGAATTACAATTTTTATCAATCACTGAATTGACTAGACGCCCTTTAAAACTATTATACAGTTATCCACACAATGTTATATATTGATCACAACAAGCTTAGACTACATCGATCACAAATTCAATGCACGCGATTAATTGTTTTATAAATGTAAATCTATTGTCAATACTGTTTTTTTCTAAAAAAAAGGTCGAATTAACAATTAAATGTTTTATGTTCAACATATATATCTTGCTCCTTGCTCCTTGAGATATTATTGTCTATATTCTCTGTAGTACTAAGTGTTGTTCTGCTGAACATGTATCAAGTTGGTTTTCAGGTTCAGCGACTCAGTATCTAATTTAATTTTCCACGAAAAATTCATTATTAATGTAAAAAACTAATTGTGCATTCTTTTCGAAAAAAATCTTTGATCCACCGCTAGCTAGCCGTCGTGTGATCTGATAGTTGACTCTCACACCGACCCCTAGCCTTAATGTTCTATCGGTAGAGCGACGCCTAGACACTACCTAGATTGATGACGACCGACCATAGCTGTAGTTGCAATGGTACAAACTATATGGCTTGTACTTATTTTGTTGTAAATAGTCAATCTTAAAGACTCTACAAATAGTACACTTTTAACCTATTTTTCCACCAGTACTTCTACACATCGTATTTAAACTTATTTACCAAATATTCGTTTTCAAGAATATATTCTTGGCAAGAATATTATGCTTCCTCTCGTTTTTTTTTAGTTGCCCATTTTCAATTAGAAAAGAATTTCCATAAGAGGCATACCACTCTTCTTTTCCTTTGGATTTGGACAACCTTAAACATATTATAAAAATCCATCTTCAATCATCTTTTTTGTAGAGGTCTACATAAACTTCCCCAACTACTCCATTAAAAAATACATAACTATACTTTAACTTCTTTTCTCTCTTTTTTGGACCCCACTTACATTATTAATATACCCATCAATACACCTCATCAATTCACCAAATTTTGCCTCGATTTCCGAATTTTTCACAATGGTGCAACTAAAAAAAACGGAGGAAGTATTTTCATTCAACAAATTATATGTTACATTTCGTGTTTTAGTTTAATTAAATGGAAACACTGGTGCACAACGTATAGTACTCCGTAGTTCTAATTTAACAATAGTTAACGTAGATCCCATTGAACCCAAGTCGGGTATCTTACATGCAAATATGCAATCCTAATCATGCAAATATGCAGTCGTGATAGACAAAATGCAATCGTGATAGCCAAAGTAAGCAGAAGTGATCAACTGGACGGACCACACTTGTATGTATATAAAAATCATGCCCAAATCATACCCATTATAATCGGGCCGGGAAGCCTTTTTGCGGTCTAGTATGGAACAAATTTGGAGTTTGAACTTAAATTGTTTTATGGAAAGACGATTGATGATCACCTCTGTTCATGACCCGATCCCGAGCTAAGTTGACTAGCTAAGTACGGAGTAGCTAGTATCATAGTGCGGCCTATTCTAATCATCTTATTAGGAAAATGTTATACGTAGCCCTTATGGCTGCATATAAACATTAAATTCTTGCTTAAAATGGTAAATATTTATAGATTTATGTTAAAATTGTACAAAATTTGATGACATAAATGTTTATTTTTTTTTTGAAAACCTTCTTTTTTTTACTTCTTATATGCAGCCAATCATACCCCATCTTATTATAGTAAAAATATGTTTATATATAATCAAGATTAGTTAAAATTTCCTCTCATGGTGAGGTGAAAATTAAGTACAGATCTGTAATAACAACATGRTTATAATAAATTATTGTCCCTTTATATAAGCTTAGGTACACAAGAATTATTTTACAACTTAAACTAAGGTCATACCATATTTTTTGTGGGAAATGATTTTGACACTTCTCGAACTGCACTCCTTCCCCCACATAAATCATAACAAATACATGCATGCATGAATACACATATTATATTGTTGCATTAAGCAACTAGCCAATGTGTGTATTACATCCTTTACGACATCTAAAAAATCGAAGGAAGTATAATAAGTTAATTACCTGCATCTTGACGTCAGTAACAGCACCTTTCTCCCTCCAATCAAAGTTCTTGGGCAACCCACGAACGTCCAAGCGAGGGGCCACCTCGTTCGACACGGTAGGACGACCCGGACCGTGCCTCARMCCCGTGAAGTGGAGYTGGAACTCCTCCGGAGACAAGTCCATAAACGGCGTAACGCCGTGGACCGCCGTGGGGTCCAACGCCTGATGCTCGGCGGCACGGACCAAATTCCCCGCAAAAATCGCCAACCTCTGGAGATACTCTTCCCTTGTACCATACTCTTTACCATATTCCCTTATAAAACTCGCAAACTTCCTCTCTGCTCCCACCAAATTCCTCTCTTCTGTTACTTGGTATATGTTGTTGTTGTTGTTGTTGGTTTGATGTGCTCTAACTAATGTTAGAAGATTACTATTGTTGAGTTTTAGTATGACTAGTAATATTGCAACCACTAATGCTAAACTACCCTTTAATAACATGTTACACTATGTTATATTATTATTACTAGTTGTCTAGTTGCAAATAAATAAAGTTAGGGGATATTATTTTGGGGGGCTTTTTGTAGGAATGTTATGTGCATGAAAGTTGGCATTAGTGATTAGTGATTCATGATGTGATGTGATAATGTTGGAGTGAGAAAAAATGGTGTGGCATGCATGCATGCGACAGTTTGAAAACGGCAAATGGTGAAGGATGTGGTGGAAGGTAATGTGTACGTGTAGAACGGTTGAAGTTTATTGCATGCGAGTTATTGTAACGTGTGGTCTTAAATGGGTGTTAATGGCCTATATTTGGAGATCGAGTAAAGTTTGGACCGAGTTGTATGTTCTTGGTCGATGGTTGCTTATCCTGTTCTTAATTTAAAGGTCGGGAGTTCGAATTCTGGTTTTGGAAATGAAAGAGGATTTTTGGTCAACTATTTACCTTAAGTGGAACATCGAGGGAGGAGATTATCACGATTATCGTGAGTTGATACCTAATCGTTAAAAAAGAGTTTGGAGGTGCATGTATGTGATAGTGGACCTAGTGGGATGGCTAACTAAGTAACACTTGTGTTTGTGATAATGAGAATTGTGTTCTTAGACTGTATGTCGACTCGGTTCATTGAAGGTGAACTAACGACGCAATAGCCCGGTTCATTGAAGTTAACTAACTGTAGTTTATAAGTTTGGGTTTATTTTAAAATAATGTATATTTGGGTGGGTGATCTAACCTGACTGCAGTTTTGAACGTTAACAAATTTAATATATCTATAGATACACACACACGAAGATATTCAAATTTGAACATTAGCATTCTGCTATTGGGTATACAGATATTAGTTTTTACTACTAAGTAGATCTTTATCGGTTAAATAACAAAAAAATATTTATAATATATCTAACTACATCCACGAACTTCTTTTAAACAAGAAGATAGAAATTTTTACAAATTAATATATCGAATACAATGGATAATACTCATTCGGCACTTCTCGAGCTTAACTTTAAACATCAAATTAAATTAACTCAAATGAGCTAAATAATTAACTAGGGCAACTGAACTTCTACCACTTCATTTAAAATTATACGAATCTAATCTAATCTTAATCTATCTAATCTAATCAAGTATAATTAAAAACAATCTCTCAAACTCTTCATCATTCAATTTAAAATAATCTTCTCAACATCAATCTCACAAAAGTAATGCTCACAATTCACGATTTCTCCGAGACAATACTACTTCTATTTCGTGCCTTTCCTTCTTCATCTTTTCACCGGCCTTTCTTAAACTATGTGTTAAATCTCTTTTGACTTCCTTTTTTCATATTTCCTAAAAGTCAATATTGTAATCGCCGACAAAACTAGTTATAAATTTAAAAACACTACGTGTAGCTTCCCTAGTGGTATAGTGTAGTTGTGCAAGTTTGAAAAATGGGTAAGTTAAAGAATTAGAGACTTACATGACAAATCATGTGTAGTAGGCAATAGCATTATAATCCGCGACTTGGTCACGTTTATTAAGGCCTCACTATTCTGTTTGGCACCTTACACTTCGCAATTCACATTTCACATTCAAACGTTTGTTGTCTTTACAACTCAAACAGTCAATTGTAACTTTAAGTTGTTTGTTTTTTAATTTAATAAGTATATCAATTGATTCAAAATTATATCAAGGATTTCAATTTGAGATTATATTAATCATAACTTTTATTAATTACAAAGAATTATCAATTTCATCCTTTCATATAGCACTTGTCAATTATGGTGTTACAAAATATAAATTTTCGATAAGTCTTAGTATACATATCAATAGATCGATACATGAACAAATTAATGAGAAAGGATATAAGAATGCCAAAAAATTATATAGAGTATAGTATTCAACAATTAACCTGAATTAAGGTATGTGATACAATTTGATGGCTTAAGTTCTTGGTCACATTGAAGTACTCCAAGGTCTTGATCCATTCACCTGGTTCTTTAGGAAGATGGACAGCGATGGTGTCCGGCCAAGTTCATGGGTGCAACCCGGGTGCTCTGGGTAGTTGTACATTGACCAGTTACCGTTAAATCGGTTTTTCCTTTGTGGCCTTCGCATCCAGTCTCCAAAGACTTTATCTTCGACTCCAATGAGTCTTTGGAATATCAGATCGCTGATCATTCAACACGTCATGAGACCATGTAACCATTCCGGAATGTACGGTTAAACGGGTCCATCATTACATGGAAAACATAACATAGTACAAGTCCTCCCTAGGAAAGGCTTAAGACTTAAACAATTATCGAGCCTAAATACGTGTCATCGTCCGCTTTAAAGACATAATGGTAAGGAGGTTGGGACCTCTCGTTACTAGAATTTTAGGAGACTAGAAAAAAGTGTAGGTCTTACCCTGTTCATTTTTCATGCAATTAGAATTATATGTTATGTAATGCATGATTTCTAGGGCAATAGCACCTTTTGTCCCCTTCGTAAGTTGCAACACGAACTTAAATCACCCTTGTCCCTCGGCGAGTTGCGTACCGTAGATCACTCGTAGGAAGTGCCTCTTTTGGTATTGATCGGCAACGTTAGATCCCGAGAGTATCGAATCTCATCATCGTTTGAAGAAAAAAGGAAGAGAGACGAGCTTGATTGTTCGCAACGAAAGGGGAAGAGATGATTCTAAGGATGAGTATTGTCTGAGAGAAAGCACATTTGCTAAACTTCAACAAGTGATCAACATCATTTCATTGATTGAAGCTAAGGTACAAAGAAAACAAATGAAGAACCACAAGAAATGATGAATCTTTTGCCATATACTACCAATTCTTTGTTTGAGTAGTAGTAGGACTAGTATAGAAATTGGTTTCATATTTGAAAAATGAATAATGTGAGATTTAATTATTTAGGAGTTTGTTGTTGTATATATAATTTATACTTGATTGTTGAAAAGTTATATGATGAGAAATGTGTTAGGCAGTTTTACATGGAAAAAAAATGAGATTTGGTGTTGCTATAACGAGTAATGGTTGTTCTTGATGTTGAACAACAATTGAGCTTTAATGTATTGGACTTGTTTAAAAGGTTTCTTTGAACTTAAGTTGTCATGACATGCCTAATTTAGGGGATTATCAGTGACCTTTTTGTGCAAAATTGGTGTTGTGTTGCAAAGTAGACGTAAAAAAAAAAATAATTAGAAATAAAATCATTCTTAAAACTTGGAAAAAGTGTCTAACTTTTAGTAGATGAGTATTAACATGCAAGTTTGTCATACCTTGCAAGGTAGTGAATTGAAGTGGCTTGTTATCATCGTTGTATCGTAAAATGTCTATAATCGACGGGTCTCTTCTTCAAATTTAACATGTACGGAGTACTTATAGCGCTGATGATATCTTGTAAGGTATAAAAAATTTAGTTTGCAATTTTATAATGAAAATTTCCCCATAGTGATTGGTTTATACAACTTGAATTGAATTTGTTACTTAGCTTGTTGATAGTTTGATACCTAGTAAGTACCACCGGTCCTATAGTAAATTATCGATACAATCACTATATATACAAGTATATGATAAGTAAATTAAGATTCACCATGAATTCTTACCCTTTGACACATGACATAAGTTGAAATATTTTGATTGTAACAATAAATGAGTGTTTTGGTACTACGGAGTGCCTTAAGATACCAATTAAGCGATGTAATGTTAGAGTATATGATTAGAAATAAGTGGTCATCATAGACTCGAATCTTATTATCGTATTGATATTGATATAACATATTCAAATTTTTCATAAAAAATTATTTAAATCTCACAATACCAATGTACTCTTAACCATAAAAATTTATGTACTTCTATGGTTTAAATTAAAAAAACATTTCATTCTTTTTATTTATCTCAACAACGTGTCTCATAAACAAAAATAGGAATAAGAGGATCTAAGTATTGTGTAAGGTAGAAAAGTGAGAGTCAAAGGTTTATTTAAATTTAGGGTCGATGTCTATTGACTTACGTAATTTGATGAAACTAATCTTAATAATCTGAATTATTTTGACTTTCTTATCATGTTGTGATATTAAAAGTAGTGATCATAACTCCATCTTATATCGTATTGATTTAATTGATAAATTTTTAATCAATAATAAAATTATCGAGACTCCGACCAAAAACACAACTCTCATTAACACAAAACGTTTTTGACCTTTTTAAATGCTTAAGTCGAAAACATGTCTTCTTTTCATTTAATTTGACACCATATATCTTGTTGAATCACCATGAATATGAAGGATTTAGTATAGTAAAGAGGTAAGTGATGAGAAAAATACTAAGTGGCGTAAAACTTAGTATGTAATATCCATCTTCCGTTTTTTTTTAATTGTTCCAGTTTCTATTTTGGGATGTTTTAAAATATTGTTTCAAACAATCTAAAATACTTTTTCACATTTTACTATTATTTTACTCTAACAATAATGATTACCCTTTCTAAAGTCCAACTTTCAGTTACTTTACCACTTTTCCCCAAATTACTATTTCATAAAATTTATTCACACATTTACTCTTTTACCATACTTATCACTTTTTACCAACTTACTCAACTATTTTATTCACTCAATCCCCCTTAACACGTGCATTCGGTTGGAAAATTAAAAAAAAACGGAGGGAGTATATATTAAAATATTAATTAGCAATCTTCAAGTTTTGAAGAATGAAGCTCAACATCAATTATTTATTAGGGAAGTCAAGGATGTATTTCTACTCGTATTATCTTTAGTTTGGTTGACTTTGCGTGCAATATACTCCTCCGTATTTTATTAGATGTTCATAATCATTTGATACGGTGTTTAAGAGTTGATATGATTTGAGTTAATAAAATAGTTGAGTAGGATACATAAATATTGACTAAATTAGGTAAAAAGAGTAAAGATGAGTAAATTTTTTTTTTTTTGGAAAGAGTAATTTTGGTTGAATAGATTGGGTAAATAATGAAAGTTGACTTTAAAATGAGTAATTCATTAATTTTGGAGTAAATAAAGTAAGTAAAAAAGTTATTTTTAGATTGGTTTGAAACAATAATTAAAAATATTCAAAATAAAAAATGAAACAACTAAAAAAACGAGGGAGTATTTATATGAGTATGTACTTCAATAATGATCATTGAGTGAGAAAGTGGGTAAAGCTTGGTAGGTAAGTTCCATCTTCTCTAGGCATGAACCCGTTACAACATAATGTAGTATTATCTCAACTATGCAGTGGGCAGGTGCGGGGGATAATACCCGACATAGTGTCAAGGATGAGGCTCGACTCGGATCATGCCAGGGAGGTGTGAAGCATTACATGCTTCACCTATTCCTCATGAGTCATGATATTGTTAATTTGTAATCTTTAATGAAGAATTTTATATTTAACTAATGTAATATAATATAAACAATAAACTTAATTTTCATTTGAAATATTTTCGTATATACTCAAGCATTACTTATTACTACTTTATACGGAGTAGCTATATTTTGTTAGTGTAAATAATATTTATTTCATTTAGGTTTAATATTCTTATATATGTCGTAGATTCTTTGTATCTTCATTAGTTTTATGACATACTTGAATATTTTACTTCCTCAATAATACAAAGTTGTCAATAAACATTACAGAGGGAGTATATTAAAAATAATATAATTATATTCTACTTGTATTATTTCAAGTTTGTGTTTGTCAAAATATTTTATTAATTTTAGTGTTGAACTAATTATGGCAATGGTAAGTTCTTGGAAAGATTGAATTGTCCAAATGCTCATGTCATTTTATGTACAAATGTAAATTCATTAAGGGTATTGTGGATTGTGGTAATATCAAGTTGACATCACCACCACTACTTCCACGTCTGTTATATAATAAAGATTTTAAGTTCGTGAATGCTAGGGGAAAAAAAACAATTAGGGTAGTCATCAGTGTTTAGGTTTAGATCTAACAATTCATTATCTGATGACAACTAATCTAAAATTCATATGATAAGGATTGTTATACATCAACAGGGGAGGTATATCATAAATCATAACTTTGTAATGTATAATCATAGATTTACCCACTCATGTCTAGTTAAAGAGATTCTAGTTAAACCTGAGAGTAATAAATATGTGTCGAGAAGAGCTTTCCAATTTTTAGTCTAGTCTACTCAAATTCAAATTAGTCGATTCCGAATGAATTTTGATATCAAATGAACTGCGGGGAAAAAAACCTCATGACCTACAACTGATGGATCGAGAGCAATTATTCAACATTATCACATAATTTTGTTTTCCGTAATAAAGTTATAGAATGATTTTGACAGTACGCATTATGAGACTCGTGATCACAACCTAGAAATTTACTCTTATTATTTTTATTTACAACCATTGACTTTTCTACTATTAACTATTATATACAAATAATGTGAAGTATTATTAAGAAAGTGATAATATTAAGTGGTAAAGTTCGATTCCACGAGATCCTGAGATCGATTCTTATCTCTGTCATTGTGACTCTCTAACACAAAAAAATAAAAATAAAATTATATATATATCACTAAGGTATATGATACAATTTGGATGGTTAAGATTCTTGGTCACGTTGAAGTATTCCAAGGTCTTGATCCAATTACTGAGCTCTTTAGATTATGGACGACAATCGTATCCGGCACTAGCTCGTGGATGCACCAGTTCGGGCGGGACCGGAATGTTGTACATAGACACTTAGGAATATTAGGAGTATATGGTTTATGCCGTGGCCAGTTCTACCCACTTTCGAAGACTCGATCTTCCGGACCCTCGAATGAGCCTCGGAATGTCGGATTGTGTTATCATTCGACAGTCCACGAGACCATGTAACCATTCGGACATGTACCTATAAAGGGTCGTGCTTCTACACGGAAAATAGAGGATCATAGTACAAGTCCTTCCTAGGAAAGGCTTAAGGATTGACAAAGGGTCCAACTAAAATACGTGTCATCATTGCTTTAAAGAATAATGGTAGGAGGGTTGGGACCTCTTCGTTACTAAGTATTTTAGGGAGACTAGAAAAATAAGTTAGTCTTACTTGTCATATTTTCCCGAATCCAATATAATCGTCATCGTAACGCATTTCATTTCTAGGGCAACTAGACCTTTTGATCACCCTTTTGTAAGGTTGCAAACACAAAACTTCAAATCACCTCGCTCTCGGGCGATTGCGTACCGTAGATATCCGTAGAAGTGTCTCTTGTGATAGTGCTCGGCATGTCAAGATCCAACGAGTATCGAATCTCAAGTTGTTTGAGGAGAAGAACTTGATCGATCGCAACGAAAGGGAAGAGATGATTGCAGGATGTGTAGTTAGAGAGAAACAAAATTGAGGTGTCTTAGAGAAGCATGTTGCTAAATTTTAAAAGTGATAAATCTCATTTCATGATTGAAGCTAAAGAGAAAGAAAGCAAATGAAGAATACAAGAAATGATGAATCTTTTGTTATTACTACATGCTTTGTTGTAGTACTAGTATAGTACTAGTAGTAGGAAGTGGTTTATATTGAATATATGGATGTGAGATTATATCATGAGATGCATGTTTTAATGAAGGCACCAAAAGGAACTTATATGGAAATATTCTTACATATCATCAATGTTTTAATAGGAAGCAATGCTCATTCGTTTATTTATTTACAAATTTTGGCAAGTAATAATATTATATACATGTATTAAACTTTTTTTAACGAGTTAACATGTATTAAATTAATATTAATACTGGTTTTATTCATATTTAATTTATACAATATACGGACCAAATTATTTTATTTAGAAATTTATACATGTATTAATTTATACATATTGATCTATATTATATTTAGAAAATTCAAAAATTAATTTATACACATATATTTGTCGTATGTGTTATGACAACATATACGTGGATACTGTCTAAATCGTATACGTATAGTATACCATATCGGAGTATTATATTGGTTATATTCCCCCTCTATACGATCTCATGTTGAACAAAACGATCTAGCTTAATTTATTTTACTGTTTAAGGTGTCTTTGAACTTAAGTTGTCATAATTAACACGCCCTAATTTAGGGGTAATTAGCCTCAGATCAGCCATGTGCTTTTTGTGCAGAAATTGTAGGTTGTGCAAAGTACGTAAAAAACATTCAAGAAAACATAACTTAGGTTATGTTATAGCATTAAATTAATAATTTAATGAAAATAATTTAGAAGTTTAAGACAAATTTATATATCTTTTGAGACAATAAATGTTTGATTTAACTTTTTATTTTATTTTAAGATTTTAAATCATAAGTAATTCTAAGGTCGTTCGGCGACATTGTTGTGATTTATAAGTTTTATTTTTTAAAATCATGTGAATATAACATAAAGAATAAAAAATACTTAAATTTAATTGAAAACATAATGATTTTAAAGTTGGATGACAAAAAGTCTAAACCACAATTGGTTTCCTGTTTTTGGTTTTTAG
Source organism: Bassia scoparia (assembly GCA_008642245.1). Lineage (NCBI taxonomy): Eukaryota > Viridiplantae > Streptophyta > Magnoliopsida > Caryophyllales > Amaranthaceae > Bassia > Bassia scoparia. The sequence goes on from SNQN01000590.1 coordinate 97,585, forward strand.
AAACAAAAAGATACGCATGACCCTTTTCCATAAAATAATCGTAAATTATGTAAAATTAAATTGTGTAACTTGTACTCCGTATGTTTGAATACTTGGAACTTTTTTTCTTGTTGAATTGAATTTATAAAATCGATGAACTAAATTATTCTACTTTCTTGAGCCTATACTTATTCTATATGACTTTTTATCAATGAATTAATTTTATTTTATTTTTTAAAAAATCTATAATAATTATTATAGTTGAATTAATCCAATTATCTACTTTTAAAAAAACATCAAAATTACTTTAATCTCCAAAATACCAACATCCACCTAACCATAAAACAACGACTAGTTTTTTTTATCAATATTTTTAGTTAAACTTTATCTTTTGTACATATAATTTTGAAATATCAAACGTGATAAAATAGTAAGGGAAGTGAATGAAAGATAACTTTGGTGGTTAAAGTTTCTCCCCCGATATCAAATTTAAGGGAAGTAATTGAAAATAACGTGTCATTGAAAAGAAAAGAAATGACATGACATTGTAAGGAGGAGAGGGTGATTTAATTTGTATAGCGAATGATTTATAAAAGGCTATAGTACCGGGGGTATGATAGATCCCACACGAATGTGGGCTTTTTTGCCCAACACAAAGGTAAAATGGTCAATTCAACATTATTTTACATCATTACACGCTCATATTACACTATTATCCACCCAAAAATTACACCAAAATAAATTCATTTTACACCATTCAAATTAACACCAGTTATATACTATTTTACAACATTTAAACATTATTTTTATAACATTACAGATCTATTTTACACCATTAGCGTTTAATATTGGATTTTTTTTATCCCACATGTGTGTGGAAGCTCGTCTTCCTCAATCCTCATAGTAACGTGTCTCATAAAATCAAATCTCGGATATAAGAGGATCAGAATCATCAGAGTATTATTGTACTTCGTACAAAGGAAGAAAAGTAGTGAGAGAGGTATATATTATGTATAAGAATATAAAATGAAGTGGCTTAAATCGTAATAGTGTGATATTAGACTATATATTTTAAGTCTTCGATTTATCAAGAATAAAGTTCAACTAGTCGATTATTAATTTGGTAAATCTAACTGAGTTTATTCTATTAACGAGTGTCTTTTAGTTTTTTGCAACGGTCAAATATAATAGAAGTCAAACTTCTTATTTTAGGGTTTTATGCATGAACATGCATATATGTCTTGTTGGTTGACTTTGCGTGCTATAGAACAGACTGACTCCTCTTTTTACAATATTTTTTAAACGATCTCGTATGAGTACGTACTTAAGAATGATCATTTGATTTAAATTTTCTTGTTTGTAAAGACTTGTGCCATATTGTTATTGAGAGTCTCAAATGAGTTTACATCATCTTTATCTTTAGTTCAGTTTATTTATAGCTCGTTCAATTCAGCTATTATTAGTTAATATAAGCGGGGACTCTTAGTCATCCTATCTACTCCGTAGCTTAAATAAGTTATTTTATGGAATTACACATATAAATTGAAGAGAAGGTAAGCATAACTTTGTTGTGCATATATCAAATATGATTGCATAATTTTGTTTTTTTCGAAAAAATGGTTTTGTTAGTTACTTTTTTTTGACAAGGAGAGAAAAGGCTCATCGGCCCCACCTAAAGCTAATACAGTGAAAGCTTAAACACAATGTCCTTACACTACTAATAAGTAACCTAATACTATTAAAATAACGCCTCTCTCCCATAATCGCTTCCTTGGTTTCACTTCTAAGATTTCTAAAAACCACATGCAGTTGAGAGATGCTCAACAGGTTGGCTAGTGCTTCCTTAATCGCCGTCAAGTCCCTATGTAACTCGCTTTCCATGCATACCCTTTTCACTTCCACTTGCGACTCGGTCCCTTGCTCAATGGTTGTTGTCTGGTTCCATTCCATTGTTCTCCCTTCCACACTCGAGCTTGCCTGATATCTTGTCCAATCAAAGGAAATTATAGCCGAGGTCTGACAGACTCCATTTCCAATATACCGACACAAAATCCCCTTCTCAAAACCTGGTGGTTCCTTCTCCTCTTTTGGGAAGTGATTTCTATTGAGCACCCCCTTCTTCCTGGGCCTGTTGTTCGCCTCCGCAAATCTCATAATCCGTTCCAACGAAATCTCTTGACTATTGAAAATAGCTCTGTTTCGCTCTAGCCAGATTCCGTATAACAGATTTACCAAATACCTTACCCCACTGAAATTCTGTCCATTGTGATTGTCTTGTCCTCTCCTCCTATTAGCAGTCGACAGGATTTCTAACCAGTTGTACACCCATTCTCCCAAAGCTACCCCCAAATGTCTTGTGGTGTCAATTCTCAGCCTTGAACCCTGCCAAATCCTGGCTACAAATGGGCAGTCCCTAAACAGATGTTTGTCTGTTTCTCTGGCCTCTTCCTGCAGAAGTGTTCTACAGAAGACGCAATGCATATCTACATCCATGTTTCTCTTCTCCATCTCTTCACCTGTTGCAAGGGCATTATTCAGAAGGCGCCACATGAAATTTTTTTGGTTCTTTTTGATGTCCAACTTCCACGGGATCTTCTTGTTCCCCACAAGTTGTCTTTCCACGTCATGGTTTCGGGCTCTGAGATCAAAGCTCCTCTTAACAACCTCATATGCGGACTTCACGAAGTACATGTTTTCTCTCGCCTCCTGCCAAAAGACGTAGTCCTCTTAGTCCTGATCTAACGGGATTTTCTTGATGTCATCTCCAAGCTCTGCTTCAAAAACATCTGCGATAACATCCCCTCTCCACCTACCGTCCTGGATTAAAACTGAAACCGGACGGCCCCTCCAATCTGCATTGGTCTCTGCCCTGTTTTCCAAAGGAACTAACACATTGCCATGGAACCAAGGGTCCCCCAAATTTACTTTTTTACCATTTCCCAAACTCCAACCACACCCCTCATACAAAACATTGAGGCCCCATCTTATTCCAGACCACCCCCAGGACCCTTGTTTTTTCCCAAACTCCCTGTTGAACAGAGTCGTGTCATCCACTTTGTATTTAGCCCTGAAAACCCTTGCAAGGAGGCTGTCTCTCTCGTTAATGATCTTCCACCCGACCTTAGCTAGTAGTGCCTGGTTGAGGAACCGGCAGTCCCTTATGCCCAGACCCCCTTTCTCCCTTCCTTTGGTAAGATGCGCCCAGCTTCTCCAGTGTAAACACCTCTGTTT
>SNQN01000590.1:124313-135309 GCA_008642245.1 Bassia scoparia
AATCGATGATAATTTTTCACTTTCGAAAAGCTAGGTAGGTTAGGTGGCTTATGAGAAATAATGTTGTTGAACTAATAATTAGGTTCTTAGTTACCCTTATGTGTTAGTATGTCATAGTGTGTTTGAGTGACATATATATAGGAGGAAGCTAGGTGAGCTTAGAATAGTGGTTTAATGATTAATGAAAGGTTGAGGATTTTGGACCATCCAAGTTGTAACTCTAGATAGGTTTGTTGAAGAGGCAAAAAATCGTATTTTATGATCGTTCGGTAGAACAAATGATGAATTACAAGTCAATTATTAAATGATATTTTTCTCCGTGTTAAATCAAATGTTATATATTTCCGAGTTGAAATTAGTGGTATCAATAACGTGTACTCAAGTTTAATTGAATTTATTCGTGATAAGAATCCATGGATAATCATATAATATTTGGACTTTTTCTTTAAGAACAGGTCAACTAATGGCTTAGTTCACTTTGGAGTAAAATTTTCTACTTAGTAGTAGTTGCTGTTTTTGACCTCTTACCTTTGCTTTTGACGTACAATTTTAGTCTTGCATTACAAAACGAACATGATTGTATTGTCRTTTTGYCTCATTCGCATAAAAAATTAATAACAAAARAAARATYTTTATATTAGAATTAGTTACATACCCTAGATTAAGCTATAGTATAAGCTAAAATTAATCAATCATGCAATTCTATATAWCAGGTTACTTGAATGATCCAGAGGCAACAGCAAACACCATAGACAAAGAAGGATGGTTGCACACCGGTGATATCGGATTCGTTGATGACYACGATGAGATCTTCATCGTTGATCGGCTCAAGGAGTTGATCAAGTACAAGGGTTTCCAAGTTGCCCCTGCTGAGCTTGAAGGCATGCTAATCAACCATCCTAGCATTCATGATGCCGCTGTTGTTGCGTAAGTCTTGTTTTCTATTACGAAAAATAAAAATAAAAATTAAATTATTTTACTATTACAAGGAGTTTTCATCGTCTTTAAGATGTTAATTTTTAAAATAAAATTTTCAGGATGCAAGATGAGGCCGCTGGTGAGGTCCCAGTTGCATTCGTTGTGAGATCAAATGGTTCTCAAATAAGTGAAGACGATGTTAAGCAATATATCTCCAAACAGGTAATTAACATTTTTTATAATTAYCGTTTTTTGTTGTTGTATCATATGTGGAGGAACGTGAAAAAATATAAAATCAATCTCYAYCTTCAACCATTAATTTGACATATTATTYTCAATAACAATAACGAGTAGTGTTTATATTATTATATATGTAGACTAATAGTCGTATGTGTTTGAATATCTATGAGCAGGTGGTGTTTTACAAACGAATATATAAGGTATTCTTRGTGGAGTCGATCCCTAAACTACCATCYGGGAAAATCTTGAGGAAAGAGCTAAGAGCAAGATTAGCAAATGGGGTTACTAAATAGGTTTGATTTGTACAACAAATTATTAACTGATGAAAGCTTCAAGCTAAGATCAAGGCAAGGCATTACTTCCTTGAAAGAGCAGCAAATGCAATACAATGTGAAGGATGCCAGTATATATGATTTGTACCAAAAGAAATAACCTTTTGGATTTAATGTTCTTTTCTTCTTCTTTTTTGGCAACATGAAAAGGAAGTTTTATGTTGGAAATCTCAATTAATTACTTCTATATTTCCATGTCATCTTATTTATTGTAAATGATGCCATGAACAATTTATTGGGAGTTTTACCTTCTTAAATCTTAATCGAGTGTTTTTGTAACTTTTCTCTCTTTCACATAGTTGTAGTATGTAGATTTATATTGTTGAATACATATTTGAAGGTACTTCACAACTTTTGTGGACCGAAACCATTAAATAGAGTTATATCAAGAAAACTGATACTCATACTTATTTATGTTTTTTATTGAGTGCTTATAAGAGGATCCAGAACAATAATTTCGAAAATATGAAAACATGGAGATTAATGAAGAGAAAATTAATTCTTAAAAAATGATCTAAATCAAATAAAGATTGATATTAGTACAAAAAAACAAGAATAATCTAACAAGAATTACAATACAACCTCCCCACTGCACCTTGCTATATACAATCCCCCACTGCACTCACCTTCCCTTTTCCTTTTTTTTTTAAAAATTATTTTTTTTAATTGATATATATCTTATAATTGTATTTAATTTATAATATTTTATATTTAGGTAAAATTAAAATACTGAATATGTATGTGTATCTATAATATGTATTTATTTATCATATTATAAAAAATATTAATGTACAATTATAAAGTAAATTATTCATGAATACATGTTTATAAATTTTCATCTATAATTAAGGATATTCACTTAACAAAGTCATTGTTCACTTATATATCCTCAAAATTCACTTATACATAGTCATTTTATAAATATTCATCTACAATTAATATGATATTTAGAATTAAGTACTCCGTACGTTTATTTCTAATATGCATCTTATACCCAAAAAGAACATTTAGAATATGATCATGATACACTAATAGGTATTTTTTTTTTTATCATAGATATATTAAAGCACATAAAAAAACTCTATAATACTACAATTTAATTGAATATCATACCTTTAGTTTGAAGAATTTTCCCACAAGATTAATTACCCGCCTAAATTGCTTGAACATAGTTCATTTACTCATAGCGCAGGTACAATTATTTTTACGGCAAAGTTGAGAGGGAAAAAGGAGTTTTAATCAAAAGACATCAAAAAGTGAGAGGGAAAAAAATCTTTTAATAGCAAAGAAGTGAAAAAAGAAAATTTTAAAAAAGTAAAGAGAAAAAAATAGAAAATGACACATGTCAAAAATGTATGTAAAACCAATTATTAGATAGTATAGATACGAAATACCGTAAATAAAATCAAAACTTATCTTTTTAAATGTGGATTATTTCATAATAATGTTTATTTGATAATAAATAGGATTATTATGTGTATACCAATTAATAAATGTTTAAAGTATCCAAAGTACAATTATTAACTTAATTAATGTTTTCTTATAATTTTTATGCAATAATAAATATAAATAATTAATCTCTATTATATAAGCCAAGGGGAGCAATTGTGTCCCCCCTTGAATTAAAAAAAGCCCCTCACTTTTAAAATATACCAAAGTAAAAAACATTCATTATATAATTTCTTCAAATTTGCCAAAAAAAAATTTAATCAATTCCAAAATCAAACAACATAAAATTCAAATAATATAAAAAGCCAAAAAAAAACATAATCATTATGAACAAATTAATAAATCAATTAATCAAATAGCAAAATTAACATTAAGAATTGTTTCCAAATAATCAAACTACTCAAATCAATTCAATATGATTTAACATATGAAAAAATTTACAAAACAAAATTATGCAAAAAACAACACACAAAGGAGAAAAAGAAATTTATTTCTTCGTGCTTCAAACTTTTCAAAATAACAACAACGCTTTTAAATTATTTCATCAGATATTGTTTTCGTAATTTCATTTTGGAAAATAAGTGGATGTCCAAATGTGAGTTATTGATTTGTTAATTTTAAAATATGACAGTTAGTTAATATATTAATTTCTTATGACGATTTGCCAATTCTTCTTATTTCACAAATTGCTACATCTATAACACGCATGCGTGCATCAAAGTCTAGATAATAAATAAGGTGAGATGAGAGGAAATTTGGAGGAAAATAATGAAGGTGGAATCTTTAGTATATATATTATTAGATTATTAATTCCCTTCACTAATGATTTAGCAAATGTAATTTGCTTTGCTTTGTTATGGATTAAGAGTTATTTTTATTAAAGTTTTTTTTTTAATCCTATCTTTCTACCCATTATATCAAGTTTATATTTTTTTTATTTTAAAACCTAAATATCTAATACTTTAATATATATTTTTTTTTTAAAAAAAATAGAATTTTATCTACAATATCGAGGGTTGTATCTAGCATATGAGGTGGGTTGTTGATATAGACATTGGCTCCATGAGCCCTTAATAAAACCTATCAATAAGCCCATCAGTATTGGGCCGAAAGGGCCTGCCTAATGGGCTATGATTATGTTGAGCCTCCACTCATAATTTATTGGTGGCTGTTACTCTCACTCTAGTGGTATTATTTCTAATCTCTCCTCTTCATTTTCATTTGTGTTGCTTGTTTATTGTTAAAAATCCATTGTTATTGCTATTGCTTATTGCTTGTTTTCTTTTGATTAATGATAGGACTTATTTGTTGGTTTGATTAATTATTCTATCAACTAGTTAGAAATTTGTGCAGAACCCACATAACTGTGAAATTACTCTTACTAACCTCTCTTCACAAACATGATATAGTAGATGTCTAGCCCACTAACATATCAATTATCAATTAGCTACCCTCTATAATAGAGGTACGGTACATTTGTTTTACCCTTTCTCTAATTTGTTCTCCTATTCTATAGGGCATGTTAGAGGTGCGCCCTCTTATTTTAGCTCAAAAATTAGTATGAGTACGGATACAGATACAAAAAAGTTATAAAATATGACAATTTGAAAATTAAGAGTACGCATTGTGCGAGGTCTTATAATTGTGACAAAATTGTTTACTTTTGTTGAACTTAGAGAGGCAAATATTGAGTCGATTGGCTTGAAAAATCATCTTGTTGTGTTTTTCGGGTCGAAAGTCGGGCAAAAATCACCAAATATCGCAATTATTATCAACTACGGGGTTGAGAAGAATAATTCCCCGTATTCGTGCGTGCTACCTTGTTATATCAGCTAGTGCTTTCACAACATGAATAAAAACAAACAACCTAGGCTAGGAAAAACATTATCTTCAAGCAATGTATTATGTCATGTTGAAGTAGTAGTATAAAGAGACAAAGGACAGCATGACATATCTTGTTGAAAGATCCTTAAAAAATTAAAATTCCTTAAAGTTTTAAGCCTAAGAATCTTTTTCATAGCTTATACTAGAAGCTGATCAACTAGAGCCCGACCCCCAAGCCCGGACCGGCCTAAAAATTGCGGGCACTTAGACATGGATTTTTCGTCCACCGGCCCGATATTTTTTTTCCGCGCTTTGCGGTAAGTTTTGAAGTGTTTTAGTTTAATTTTTGGGTCCGGTCCGAAAAAAACCCGTTAGACCTACTCCAATATTCCGTGCTTTGGACAATGATTTAAGTCCAACCTAGGCTCGACACGAGTGCCGATTAAATGGTTTTAAATTTGGATATAGGCCAAAAAAAAACAACGCGCCCGAACCTGGCCCAGCCCGGCCACTGACAACCTCTAGCTTTATACCAGATCTCATTATTAAGAGAAGGTGGAGAAGATGGTGTCCTCCCTCTTAAAATATCTTTTATGTCCTTAATATCTTTCAATAATTATGAAATGATGTGTCTAAACTACCCTTTGTTTAATTCAAAATTAACACATGAAAATGCATGTATTATGTGACTTAATTACAGAAAACTAAAATCAAGTATGATTACACTTAAAATAGAATGTGAAACATATATATAATTTATTTTGAATTTCGTGCACCATTTAATTGTTACAAATACTCACAATTCACATACGGAGTATATTGACATTTGTATTACATAAGATACTTACCACTCTGTATAATGATATTATACAATCATTTTAATGAAAATACAATTTCAAAGGATCAAGCACGCATCGCGTTGCAACTTAAAAACTATGACTATAATATCTCAATAGTGACTAGACTAAATGGCAATTTGGTATTTTGGGTTATTCAAGTTGATGCATTTGCTCCTAATGAAAGGGACAACCCCAGCTTCACACGCAATTTGCCTCAACTTTTGGTTAATTAAACTCATTGTACTCTGGAATGAAAGAAATCTCCTTTCATTATTATCTATGTGCCGATTGCTTCTCCTAAAACTATTCAATTTGCGATCTTCAATTGAAAATTGATCCATGTATTCTTGTTCAATCATCGACAACTTCATGGGATAAATGCTTCTTAATTCAACATAACGTTGCCGAAGTTCTTTTAAATTGTACGTACTCGTATGTTTACAATGTATTAAATATAATTACTTCGTTAGATTGTGGTTTGTAGTCAGAAATTCGTCTACAAGTAACACACAAGCCGTTGAAGGTAATGATATGTAAATAATTTGTTGAATCGCATACGCCAAAATTAGCTACATAATATCTTATGTGTTAAGAAGCCTCATGAAAACATGCTTTTGACATTTAATCTTTCGATTTAAGTATTATATGTTAGTTCAACTCTCTTGAATCTTTCTGATCTTTGTTAATCCGAGGTTGAAAATTAAATTTCATAAACTAGATCTAAATTCCCATGAAGTTAATCAAAATTTATCTCAAACTATACAAATCAAAAATCAAACATAAGGTGAACAAAAAATCTGTTCCTTCAAGAACTTACAAAGAATACAGTAGAAAATAGGTAAGTAATAGCACTTAGGATGTACCAGCTGGCACGCAACTGCTTTCATCAACGTCCTGAATGGACACATTGGTCTCTATCCGGACTAACCGCAAAAAAAGCAAAAGGTGCTAACCCGGGGGGATTTCCGGGAAAAGCCCCTCCGATTGCTTAACGTCAGCAGAGAACCTAACTGAAGGTCAGGAGAGCAAGCTAAGTAAGTAAAGCTAGACTGATACTCGGTTTCAGATATAGAATCTGGAGTGGACTCACAACTTCCCTTTTTATAGGGTTTAGATGCAGGTTGACTGTGTGGCCTTTCCAATGCTGGACAAGTTCTTTCTACATTTCAGCAATGTGGACAGAGATAATGGACACATGTCAGATCTTTGTCTCGTGACCCCTCTTTGAGGGTACCTTTTTCTGTGGGCCATCCCGTCCCCTTTCATTTGGGTTATGTGGACCCACCAAATAGCCACGTGGCGCCTGGCCATTGGCAGCGACAATTAGCCCACGCATTGAACTTATACGAGGACCGAGGGAGGTTAGGTGATCAAGCGAATCATGCCTTATCTTCCCTGGCCTGGTCTTGTAACTCTCGAACCCATGAGGTTTGGTAAGGTACCCGTCAGGATTTAGTCAAGTAGACCGGTCAGGCCACTGTTCGAAGGTCACAGACCAACGACCGTGCCGAGACAGTGTTTCGATAGGGGAAGTCACTTAGCGATGGGTTTGTTGAATTAAGTATGCCCCTCGGTGCAAGGAGCGATTCGGATGGGGGCTAAGAAGCCCAATTTTACTGAGCACCGAGGCCTTAATGAGCGCCCTGCGGCGTAGAATTTACTCGAGGGGCTAATAAAGCCCAAATTCCCGAGCCCCGAGGGCTAATGAGCCTTGCAGTGGAAACTCTCGAGGGCTAATAAGCCCAAAAATTCCCGAGCCCCGAGGGGCCAATGAGCCTTGAGGGGAAGGAAAGTTAATCCTTTGCCTCCCGAAGGTATCGTTCTCGGGAAAAGGAGGTTAGCCTTTTGATTCTCGAAGTAACAGCCTCGAGGAGGAGATATAGACCTTGGATTCCCGAGGGCACAAAGCCTCCGGGAAAAGGAGATTTAAGACCTTGGATCCCGAGGCACAAGCCTCGGAAAAGGAGAGTTAGGACCTTGATTCCCGATGCACAAGCTCGGAAAAAGGAGAGTTCGACCTTGGATTCCCGAGGGCACAAGCCTCGCGAAAAGGAGATATAGACCTTGCATTCCGAGGCACATAGCCTAGGGAAAAGGAGATTTAACCTTTGATTCCCGAGGCACATTCCTCGGGAAAAAGGAGATTTTAGACCTTGATTTCCCGAGGCACATGCCTCGGGAAAGGGAAGTTTAGACCTTGATCCGAGGGCACAAGCCTCGGGAAAAAGGAGATATAGAACCTTGGATTTCCAGGGCACAAGCCTCGGGAAAAGAGATATAGGACCTTGGATTCCCGGAGGTCACATGCCTCGGGAAAAGAGGAATTTAGACCTTTGTTCCGACGGGCGCCATGCCTCGGGAAAAGGAGAGTTAGACCTTTTGGATTCTCTGAGGCACAAGCCTCATGAAAAGGAATTTTAGACCTTTATTCCCGAGGGCACATGCCTCGGGATAAAAGGAGAGTTAGACCTATGGATTTCCCGGAGGGCACAAGCCTCGGCACTTTTAACCTTTGATTCCCGAGGGCACATGCCTCGGGAAAGGAGATTTAAGACCTTGATTCCCGAGGGCACATTTGCACTCGGGAAAGGAGAGTTGGACCCTTGGATGCCCGAGGCAACAAGCCTCGGGAAAGGAGTCTTGAATTTATTTTCACAAGTGTGTGGACGATCTGGTAGGATGGAATGTGGACGGTTTTACCAATTTCCAATATTTAATATTAAAAGAAGGTACTTATGTGCAAGTAATCTGTTCATCTTCAACTACTATATAATAGTAAGTTTTGGTAATTTTCAGTTTCACATTTACCTACTCCAACTTTAGCTTCTCTCTCTAAAAGGCTCCTCTTTTCTCCTCTAGAAAGCTCTTCTTCCCTCTCAAAGAAAGCTCTCTCCTCTCTCTAGATTAGGTAGTCTCCTATTCTCTCTCTAGTGCCTTCAACTGAGGATTTCTGTTTCCACACCTGGATCGGACTTTCGCCGAGGGAGCCTGCAATCCCTTTTTAGGTTTTCTAACGATTTAAGGTACGTTGCCTCCCTGACCTCCTTGACTTAGGCTTTATTGTGCATTCGCATGAATGTTCCGAATTAGGTAGTGACCCCTGTATATTCCCCGACCAGGGCTTGTATTCTCTGACTTGAACTGTAGTAATTAGTTAGCGGTCGGGGGACTCCCCGACACCTGATCCCTAAAAAACCCAAGTGTGAAAACCCGAGTGTAGAAACCTCCTTTACAGGAGTATTGTATATGGACTGTATAAACGGAATCCCGTTCTTTAGACGGGGTCCTGATCCGAGGGGGCACCATACCTAGTTGTGGTGCATGGGGAGGTATTTGAACGCATTACCGATCAAAACTCTCCTCCGATGACCCCCTGAGCTCCCGAGGGTGAGGAGTTTGAACACTGAAATATTTCCCTGGCAAGTTAGTATTGTAGGACTTAAGGGGAATGACTGTGCGCAATTTAAGGACGCCACTTTGTAGATAATTCGGTGACTTATCGTGTTAAACAGAATGACCGAAAGCCAAGCAAGACACCGGCCAGAAACTATAACCCGGTGCCGGCCCGGGTCCAGGGCAATTCTTCCTGGAGGAGGCATTCCAGCAAGGTGATCCTCAAGTTTCTGCATCACTGGGAGACGACGAAGTTTTATCTGGAGTTCCCTAGCGGTATATAGCCCGACGTGTGAGCAGTCCCGTGTTGGACCACCTCCCCCGGGGACGGTTGGCTGTATTAAAAGGGTCACCTACGAGATGGGCCTTCGGTTCCCCTCGACCCTTTCATTCCTTTCATCTTGTCCACCTATAACCTTGCCCTTCACAATCTAATGCCGAATTCTATAGCCAACATTGTTGCGTTTTCTTCTATTTGCCGTGGATGGCCGAACCTTCCCAACACTTACTCTTTTCGCCCAACATTTTCAAGTAACTGCTGTAGTGCGGAGAACTATGGGCTGGTTGGGTGGATCTTTCAAGCCCGGACCCCAGTTACAAAATTCTGGGTCGGTCTCGACTAGCTGGAAGGCTTCCGTCGGGAGTTCGTTATTTTGTGTACTCGACCCCACTGCATGGGATTTCCCTCGGGTGACGACCTCTTAAATCGTCCGAACCTGGTTCTGACACTACAATGTTCCACCCACGAACAAGTCTGAAGGGGTGGTGCCTTCTTCTTTCTCTGAGGGAGAAGAAGTGGCAAGTGGGATAACTATGTGCTCCCGGACCTGATCAATTAGTTGGTTGCTGGATTGCACATTCTCTTGAAATGAGCGCACTACTTGGCCATGTGTCATCTGAGCAAGAAGATGTCACCTGGTAGGGGCTCATTCATGTCTCCCGAGTTTTATACTTGCATATTTCTTGTTTTGATTAAGTTCTGATGTTATATTAGCATCTAACACCTTTTCAGAGGCTGGTAGATTATTAGGCGTAATATGATATTAGAGAACATATGTACACACATAGGCCGCAATTCAGTACAACGATTGCAGGTGCGACTTCTTATTAACGGGCTATAATACTGCTAATATTTCAGATGATCAGATTAGCAAGGCAGCGAGAGAGATTTAATGATCGACACTCCAGCTACTGTATTGTCTCAAGAATGTTATGTGATAGCGTACCCACGTGTGGATAGCATGTCGCAGCACTATGGTGAGGGGTCCAACACAGAAACATTTCTACATGAATGTATCATGTTGAGCTGATATAAGTGTTACATTCTGTAGCAGACATCTCCTGAATGAGTCTGCCATGAGGTTCTCGATGTGTAGACATCTGTATCTCTGTGTGTCCTCGTCTTGTTTCCTACGCGCCTATTCTGTGGGCCATACCAAAATCAATTGAGCCCTCCTGTCACTTAAACCTCTTCGCGCAAACCATCTCTAAAGTATATAATTTTTGACATAGAATCACATAATGAGGACTCACCTAATCTTGCGCTAACACAACAGTTTGCTATATGAATCTGTATGTCGCAGATCCTCTAGAGTGGCCTTCTGAGATCGAGTGAGTGTATACTCGTGTGGTCGAGCTTTTGCGTAGATGTGGCAAACTCATGTAAGCCTCTCGAGACATGAGACTTCCCTTCCGCTACGCAACTGTAAGTGCCTAAGTGGCGGATGGAGTACTACTACTGCGTATGTCGAGGCTCCCTCTAATAAACTGGCCGAGGGCAGAAGCAACAGAGGGCCCAGGAAGGCTCTTGAAGATCGTTCCCGTCACGCTCAAACAGGATAGGAACATCTGCTTCAGCAAGCTGATGACTATGAAGTGATGTTTTTTCCTCCGTTGGTCAACCATGTGGTGACAAGAGCACGTTGTGATGAATCCTGCTTCGACGTTCCTTGGAACTCAGTAGGACATGCAAATGGACTTTTACCCGAGATGTCAGGCGAC
>SNQN01000591.1:9653-43869 GCA_008642245.1 Bassia scoparia
TAGTACGAATGATTGTTGTTTGTTTTGTTTATTCGGGGGCCATGCAGAGTTGTACGTTTTGTACAGAGAAAAACCTCTGAACTGCATTTTGAGTGACTCATTGCGTGCTTCAGGGAAGACATTCTTAACTGCTTGACAAACATAATAAACTCAACAGGAATTCAAGTCAGGAGCGCGCTTATACTTGTCGTGAGAACAAACTAATTAATAAATAAATCATGTGTATAGATTTTTCAATTAGCCATGATCTGATCACTTCGATATCATTCTTCTGAGCTCGTGCTTGCCTCATGCCTCAGGGTTGGTATGTCTATCCTCGGAATAAGGCAAGAGAAGTGGAGTATGGTCAGCCCTCTCGCTTGTCGGCGTTGGGTGCACTGGTTGACAAGCTTATTCGCACTTCCCTTAATGATGTAGCGCTCGAATTTTCGTCCATGATCAGCTGAGGGACAATATCATGGCATGTACTAGGTCGGTTACAAAGATTTATTGTCACTTAAATTCTATTTTTCATAAACTTTAAAATAACCAAACAGTTACCAGAATGAAAAATGTTGACTAGTTATTAGCCAGTTTTTCATTCAACTCGCTTCAACTAACATACTGCAATTCATATTACTGTTAATTGATCATAAAGGGACAAGTGTTCCCTATCTCTATGAAGACTACGATGCGGGAAATTGCCCAAAGTGATGCTCTTGAATCAGTTACTGATGTCTCTAATGGATTTTAGTTGACCGATTCCTGTGTGTAGTTCGGCGCTGGGTTCACTTCAAGGATGCCGTTATCAAGATCTACAATGACATAGCAATAGATCAGCAGTGACAAGACTTCTACACTGGAAAATCGGATGTACTTCTCTGATATCGAAACATACATTTATATTCTCCAATTCTTCCCTTTCTCTGGTGGCAATGGTTCTGGTTACAAGCATTATTCTTCTTTATCAACTTTACAATTGAGAATCTTTTTTTTGCTTGTTGTGTCATCCAGAAAATTCATCATCATTGTCGATTTGTCTCCGCGTCGTTTTAAAATAAATATTGGGCATGTTTCTGTTGCATGTGTAGGAAATTGTATCTATATCCAAGAGGCGATTGTGCGGAAAGAGGAAATATCTCTTTCGTATTGTTTTCTAGAGCTAGGACAATGCAGTGGACTTACCTGGTTGGAAAAATTGTACCACTAAATACTGCCTTTGCCTTAATAATCAAGGCAGTGGCGAGCAGACCACGATTTACACTTGTGAGATTCGACTTTCATCTACGTGACTATACCATGTTCTATCTACGTTAGGAAAACCTTAAGTTGACTCTTTGATCTTAAAATTGCAGCATGCCGTTTCATTTCATTCAGGCCTCAACTAGTTGCGGGTAGCATCCTTCCTATCAATGCAGTGATGTTACAACACGTTTCAAAAGCCTTTCCTAGTAAACGACACTTTAATCTGTGGAAGTTAAAAATCCGAAAGTGATTGTTTTTACTGAAACCGACTCCCAATCCAAACTCTGAAGAAAGATCAAATTGGATACTGAAAGCGAGATATGATGTAAGCCTGAATGCAATATGCTATGTCAACGGTCTCATTCAGCGCTGTGTGACTCTTTTGACACAAATAAAGTTAGATTGAAATGAAACTGTAGCATCCAACAACGAAATCATGAAAGTTTTTGGCCTTCTCCTGTGAAATGTTTGTATGCCTTTCCACTATATGATGTAAATCTTGAGAAAATTAAACTTCGATGATTATATACTTTATCGCTAGTCGCACAAGTATTTATAATTTTGCCTTAGATTTTCATGGCTTAACGTTGAATTCTAAACTTATTTTAAATAGGCTAGTAGCATCACCCAAAATGTATTTGTCAGAAGCAGAAAATTTGCTACCCCTGAGTCAGAAAAAAGTTATTTTGCTCCCAAATCTTGCACTACTTAGAATTAATCAAATATACAAGAATGGCAGGTTTTAATTTAACCAAGTAGAAGTGAACTCAAGCATATATTTCAAGTCTCAAATACAATTCCGCTTCATGTAACTCTATAGTAAATCAAACCAGAACTACATAGCACATTACTTCTGCTTATGAATCGACTTATAATTTTATTACGGATTATGCTTTGGCGAGTACATCAGTAGTTTATCAAAACACGTCTTCTTTCTTTGATGATCTATTAGCTTCAATGGGTTTTTTAACAGCAACCTTGACTAATTGGTCTACTGTAGATATTTAGATATGAAGATCACTTTTTAAAAAATACCCGCAAACGTAACCTACATAAAAAATCAAATTATTTTTTTTAAAAATCTAATTGATTTCATATAATGTTTCATATCAAAAGTCCAAGATCATGCGACAACTATACGAGCGACATGAGCGATACTCTAGGTCTAATGGTTGATTTTTATCTGTTGATTGGAAATTTTATTTGTTGCTTTAAATCGATCAGTTAATTTTTTAGCCTTTTTATTGCCCAAAAACCGCCGAATCAGCTCCCTAACTTACACCAATTGTGCAATTTAGCCATCTTAGATTTTATTTGAAACAAATCACCCTACCAAATTTCAAATTAATTTGTTCCTCGTAACAACTAATAAAAAACTTCTGCGTTGCGCACACTTTTCATGGAAGGATCTTAAGGTGTAAAAAACAAGCAAAATTAGGTAAAATAATTTGATCCACAAACAAGAATAATATTATCATCGTTACTAGTCTGTAAAAATTATTTACCTAATTTGGCTTATTTACACCCTGTAAATCTTCCTCCGCTCAAAAACCGTACTTGAAACTAAAATTTCTATTAATTCGTACGGAGAAAGTCCTTCTACTTTACACTATTTATGAAACAATCCAAAAATATTTAATAAATCAAATAACATGCAAGTATACATTCTTTATAATATTTTATATTAAAAAGTTATTGAGCTTCCCGTCAAAAAAAGATAGTGAGGATGTGCATTTAGGAAATACTAGTTTTTTTATGCACCGTATGCCGTCGACTTTATACTATTTATTATTGTTTTAGTTTTCGAAAAAGTTTATGCATGCAGATTTTTTATATTTATTTTTGTTTTTCCAAAATTTCTAGTCTTGATTTTTTGAAATTAAAATCTTGTTTATTTTATGAAGATAAATTTAAAATCATCATCAAGTTGCACATAAATTGAAAAAACATTGATCAATTACTAATTAATTGTAGTCTTCCAATTTTATTTATGTTTTGAAACTCAACATTTTTTTTACTATGTATATCTAATATCTATTATATGTGTTGCAAAATACCCTAAAAATTCAGAGAGACAAAAAAACCCACCTAAAAACCTAGGTACTTGTGTAAAACTCAAATCTCATCCCCCTGTTTATTCCGTAGTCATTTAACCTATATCCCTAATTTATTAGAAAATTTATCCATCGTAATTTTTTTTCCACTTCATTTATTGAAGTCAAATTTAAAATATTCAATTCAATAATTTTTTTTTGTTTGCCTGCTATTACCTCATTACTTGATGAAAACTTTCTTTTTTTAATTTCATATTTGAGTGATATGCTTAAATTTGATCCGTAATGTATTGTTGTTTATGGTGATGTACATGTTACATATTAAGCAATGTTTGTGAATTATATGTAAGATAATTGCTGAAATTGATTATGTTACCATTACAATTTATTTGAATTTTGTGTTGACTACATATAAAGGTGAAGGGTATTTTGTATTTTCCCAAGGGGACACCATGCTCCCCCTTGGACTATATAATAGAGATAAGATATACTACAACCCTTAAGTTTAGGAAACTAAATTAAAAAATACTAGAAATAACAAAATGAGATAATTTTATCTAACAATCTTCAATCGGTGCTTTAAAGAGAATTGAATATGAGTCTCTTCAAACTTCTAGATAACGTGCCCAAAATATGTAGATTTTGTCTCATTGAAGAAGGTATAGTCAAAATTAGGCTGTTGTTGTTAGTTGTGTTCATGCTTAAAAAAAATACATGTAAGAATATGAAAAGAAAGAACCAATACTAGCATCATACATGAACAACAACAACAACCAAAAAACCTGAATATTCACTCCCGATATCCTCGCGCTAGCCATCGACTGATTAAATTAGGATTAATTTTCATCCCATGTAATGCCAATTTATGCAAAAAACCCCATGTATTTTTCTCATTTTTCAATTTTTTTTTTGTTTAGATTGAAGATAACAGTCAAACAAATAAATTATAGGAAAATTTTGGTGAATAACCCCACAACTTTTCGCGAGTTTTGTTTTAATTAATCCCTATAACTTTTTTTTTTGTAAATAACCCCTACAAACTTGTACTAATTATTGTGAACACCCCATTTGACGGAGTTTGCTTAGAAAATAGGGGGTTATTCACAAAATTTCCTTTATAATGACAAGGGGTTATGTGTTTGAGAATTGAAGAAAAATTTTCTGATGTTTTTTGAAATCTATTTTCTGAATTTTCGATATATAATTCTATGTATAATTTATTAAAATCATTTTGTTAAGTATAGAACAAATAAAATGCGATTTATTTTTAAGAAAATTAAAAAGGGAAGTCAATATAATTAGAATGAAAAACATATTGAAAAACTAAACCTAAAACCAAAAAAGTCACCAATTTGACTCCCTAGACATAGAACGTGTTCATTGATTCTTCTATATAAGCTTGTGGTAGTTCGATTTTTGGGACTATAGTAAAATGAATCGCCCATGATTATTCCTGTTAATCTGCTTTATCCCAAAGTTTTAATTGCTTAGATTCTCAAGTGCCTACCGCTGTTAAATTTTAAACTTTCTAAGTACTCCAGTCATTACAATATTAAAATGCGCCGAAACACATGAAATTCCTACCCTAATAATATAGAACATGAACGCATTGTATTTAAAAATTCCATTTCACGAAAAAGATTTCTGGCGTCGAAATTACCACTACTTGAGTGAACCATGAATGAGTAAGAATCACGAGTTTAATGTTAGAACTCAAGTATATATATATATATAATTTGTTTATTAAAAATAAGTTAAACGGATAACGACTCCGTTCTCTCTCAAACTTGCGACCTAAGCATCAAAGGTCAGAAAGTAAGAAAATTGCATCGAGAAATAAATAGGTGTGCGTAATGGCCTATACAGAGGCCAAATAAACATGACTACATATTACTTCAAGTAAAATTTACAAATCCTGCATTTCAGTTACAAATTCATAGTAAAAATAAACATGACGTACATATACCGATACCCATACTTTTTGGTGATTTAGTACATAATTTAGCCTCCAACGTACAGGACCACACCCCCTTGATATTAGATTTTTTTTGAATTATTTATCCCCACTAAAATAAATATGTCTCTTTGTTTTTGTGGTCTACTTCATCTGACTTTAATTTCGGATGTTATATATTTTATCTTCAAGAAATTTAGTTGTGAGTGTCACTTTTTGTCATAGCTCCTATTGATGACTTTACGGACTATGTCCTAATTAATAGAATTATCAAGTTGTTTCAAAAAAAAAAAAAAATTTCAAATATTACTTTGTTAGTTTTCATTGATACAATATATAATAAGTAGATTGTAATTTTTTTTTTTTTTTTTTAAAAAACAATATTGATTTGGACCCCCGAATTATTATTTCTTTGAATATTTTCACGAGTGTCACAATAAATTAAAATGACCCACATGTCAGAATCCTAATCTCCACCCCTTCAACGTTTATTAAAACTTTGAAATTTGATCATATATCTAGAATCTAGATAGACTACAACTCAGATCAACAAATTAAGAAGCCCCAGCGGTCTCATGCGTAGTTGCACTAGTGTGCATTCGTAGTGTACCCAAAATTCCAATTCTCACAACTCTTATACTCCCATATTAAATTAAACGGCTATATATATAAATGATGTACATATTTTTATACATTTTTAATTATTTTTTAAAATACTATGTACGCATGACGTTGGTGCATTTTACCTTGTTTACCCAAATAAATGAGTGAGATGTAAAATGTTTTAATTAGTTTTTATTTTTAAAATTTTTCATTTATAATAGTGAATTGCGCATAGTTGGTCATTTTAAAAAAAAAAGACCTAAGGTGCTGATCACCATGTAAGTATCTGAATTGTTTTATATATTTAGATTTATTAGATAAGCATTTGAAATTATTCAAAAAATATATTGTGTGTGATATATTTTTTATGGAAAGATTATCATATGAATGATGTTAGTTTTTGATTAGTTAGAATTTATCGTTGGGAAGATTATTTATAGGGTCGTATAGATACCTAAGCATTCATATACCCAAAAAGTTACAAATCCGTAAATGATAAACACAATTTCTCCCAATTAAATCAATGCTTAGCAGTAATCGTGCAAAAAAAATCAATGATTAGCATACTTCATCTTAATAGACTGTTACACAATTCACACAAATAAAGCAATAAAGGCCAAATAATGGGAGGGAGTCTATCACCTCAGAAAACGTACCAATTCCATTCTTAGATATTCTGTGGTAGTAGAATCGTCCAACCTTTTTTATTGTAGGTCGCATTAGTTATTTTTGTTGTTTTTTATGCCAAAAGCTAACGAGCGCGGAGCATCCTCAACGCGCATTAGATAAGATAAGCGGATGGAAATATGGAAGTGAATCTAATATATACTCCTATTATTAAACTATTGTGGTGAAGGACACTGAAGACAATTATTATGTTTGCCGGATCTGTGGCGTGTTGAAGGAAGTATTATTGCTGTGCGCTGTGCTGTTTTTTTTACTTCTTCGATTTCTATATAAGTGCCCTCACCTTTGACAATTTCACTTATTCACACGGAGCACTTTGATCAAGTTTTGCTTTTACAAAATGAAAAAATATCAAGTGAGATCGTTTAGGATTCGGTCTCGTTAATCATAGTTATAGTTATTACACTTCAAAGATTGGTGTCGACAAACGTGTGTTTGTAAAGTGGACACGTATTAGAAAACTGAAGAAAGTTATTTTTTTGGTTAATAAACAATTAAAATAAATGCATCAAAAGATGCATAACAAACATACACACCCAAAGTTTCAGTTTCCTGTTTCAGAGTTGTACCTCTAGGAGATATAATCCCTCTAACTGTCTATCATAGCCCAAGCTCGAATACACTGAATTAGTTACACTAACTAAAGGCCTCCGTTTTGTTTTGAAGCGAAGAAATAATTTTCATGGAAAAATCATTTTTCTAGAAAAAAGTTTTCCTTGTTTATTTAGAGGAAAACCAATGAAAAAATAAAAGATGTAACAGAAATGAAGCAAGAGGGTGGAAAGAAATGAATAAGAGATTAAGGATTGGTGAGGAAATTGTGGATACCTGTCTTCACAAAAGGGAAAATTGATTTTATCCTTTTCCCAAATGACATTTTCTCCTTGCGAGGAAAAATGATTTTTCACCCCTTTCCAAAACCCAAACTAAGAAAAACTAAAAGACAAGGAGGAAAATATCTTTTGCCGAGAAGAAATGTTTCCGTTTCAAACAAACAAGCCTAAAGAGTTCAATTGTGGCGTGTGAATTGTTATGTATTCAAATTACAACGATGATGTGTGAAGGAAGTTTTATTACAGAGCATAAGTATGCAATGTATGTGTTCTTGGGTATGTCATATAGAATAAATTAGGTCTTTAAATCTTTGCGGTAGCATAATATAGCTTACTTTGTGTTGGGGTACTTCTTTAATCAAGAGGAAGAATTAGCATCAATATAATGCGAAAAACTTGCTATTATTGAAGCCTAACCAAGAATCCCGAACTAAGTTATTTTTTTTTGTATCCTCCCGGTTAATCCTTTGGGCTAATCCAAATCGAGTTCTCCAGATTCCTGGGTGACTAAAAGGTTCCGAATCCCCTCTCAATGTTGTTGCAATTGGCGATCGAACTAGGTGATTCTTGTATATAATGGGGATGATAATTAATTGTACGTTGTTTATGTTGCAGGATTGTACGTTTTGTAAAACAGCCGCCTGAAAACTGCATTTTGAAAGTGTGAAAGTTGGATATTATTTTCTGCTCTTCAAAGAAACTCTTTGTTAGAAATCCAAAATAGAATGCATTAACTCAACAGAATCAAGGCAGGAGCTATAATTGTGAGTAGCATAAATCATATATGATATATAAATTTAATTTGGGTTATTCATAGCTAGCTTAGGGTGTTGCAAATGATCTGCTCTTTATGGCTGCCTCTGGCCCTCAGGTGTTGCCTGGTCTATCCCTCGGAAAATGTAAGCCAAAGCGGAGATGGCCACCTCTCGCTTTCGGTAATTCACTGACTGACAAGCTTCATTCCGGGCACTTCCCTTAAGTTAGCGCCCGATTTTTCGGTCCATGATCAGCTAGGACAATGTATTCTTACTGTACTTAGTTCTTACAGCTTAGCTTATTGCTTCTCCACTTAAATATTTGCATAAAACTTTGAATAACAAGCAATTAGTCAACTGAATATAATTTAATTTTTACTTTGGTTGTTGTTTAATATGAAGGACAAGTGTTTCAATGCTGCTGAAGCACTACTTGGGGATTGCAAAAAGGTGATGCCTCTTGAATCGTTTACTGATGTTTCCAGATGATCCTAGTCGAGCGATTCCTGTGTTTTCGGCCTGAGGTTCTTCTCAGGAGGACCTGAGATCCAAAAAATCTACAATGTCACTGCTAAAGTTCACACAGTGACAGGATCTAACAACTTGAAAAATCCAATAACTTCTTCTGATTTGAGGCAATCATTCCTATATTTCTTCCCACCTTTACTTTGGCGAATGGTTCTGGTAAAAATACACGCTTATATCAACTTAAAAAAAATTACAATCATTATTTGTTTTATTTCTATGTTTATAAGAACGAAAATTCAATTCATGATCATGTACAATTTTTCGTTTTTTTTAAAAAAAATTTTAGGCATTAAACTATTCATTGTGCTATTATTTAGTTCTTTTCCCCTGTGCATGTGTAGGAAAGTCTATATCGAAGGGAAGTGTGTCGAAAAAGGGAAATATCTTTCATTGTTTTTGATATCTAGACAATAGCACAAGATGAGACTTATTCTCATAAGAGAAAAAGTCTGTACACAGTAAAAAACGACTGATTCTGTGGTGTCTAAAATCAAGGCAAGAGGAGATAACACAGGCCGAATACTAAATCATAACTATCTGTCATCTCTCACTGCCCGTCACGGGATGTCTCACTTCTTACTACAGAGCGCAAAGATTATCACCTAGTCTTGGGACGTGAGCATAGTCTTGAGTAGTCAGACTGGCACCATCTACAATCTTACAGGGATATCTTACTCCTAAACTCCTAGAGCTCTGAGTGGATTTTGAAAATCAAGATCCATTCAAGACTGCACACTTGACAAGTGTGCCAAGTTTTATTGTCAGGTCTATTTATTTTACCCAAATTTAACTTTTACTTTTTCAAATGTAATGAAATAACACAAAAACTTTTTATCATTTTCTAAAGAAATTTTATAAAAAGTAGTCTTGGATACAAGTTTTTGTAAAAATGCTAGAGAGGTCTTGATGTGAGTCTTCGAAGGAGTAAAAGTTAGTGGAAATTAAAGCTGATGTGAAAGAGCTGTAGAGAGAATCTTGGAGTCGTGGAGAATAAATGACAGCCTGATAAACTCAATCTTATTTTGGCATTTGATTTTCCTTCATTCAAAATTGCAGTGTACAACCTCGTTCCATTCAAGAATGCGAAATTGTGGGGTATGCATCCTGTACACCTCAATCCATGATGTTATACAAACACTTCAAGAAAGCTCCTAGTAACGACACTTTAATTCGTGGAAGTTATAAAATCGATGTGCATTGTCCATCATCAAATCCTCAAAGATTGCACGCGACACCCTGAAGAAGCGAGAGACAGAATCACTCAAAGATTCCGAACCAAAACCGTCCGAAGGAAAGAGCAACAAAATCACTCCAAAGATTCCAAACCAAACCCTGCAAAGAAGAAAATGAGCGAGTACCGGATATAATAAGTATGCTGGTTAAGTCCGAGCAGCGTCCGAGATGTTCTTCTCTTTCCTTCAAGCAGTGCAGGTAGCTTCTAAGCAACATACAGATTAGGGAAAATTTCCAGTCAATCCAATGGATTGACAATCCAATGACCATTTTGTAAATAATGGAATAAATGGAAAACTGTAGCATCCAATTCAACAAGCGAATCATCAAAGTGTTTTTGCTTTCATTATGCTGTAAACTTGAGAAAATTAAACTCATGATTATTCCTGTTAATCTAGATGWTTTTACAATGGTSCATTGAGGTCATTTTTCCTGTTAATCTATTGATTTTACTATGGTCCATTGATTATTCCTGCCAATCAATAATACGGAATTAATTATGTTTTAGGTAATTWTGGAGGAYTTTCCTATTCCCGTAMTTTAATTATGGAGTACTTAATTTGTTTTATTAATTTTAGWAAATAATTTTATAAATTAARWWTTTTTWWAAAAAAATTCCAAATTTCTAAAATTATATATATAAAAAATTAGATAATTAAATTATTAAAAATATTTAATAAGTTGTTTTCCAAAACACCAAAATCAACTACTCCATCTGTTCCATTAAAAACGTGCTGGTCACTATTCATGTCCACAATATGGAAAGTATTATAATAATGTGCAAGTGGGGTAAACAACAAGATTGATTGGAGAGAGAAGATATAATTAAAATGGGTCTAGTGAGAAAGTGGGTTCCACATAATGGGACCCCACATATTAAAATATTATAAATACTTTCCCAAAGTAGTATAAAGTAGAAGTGARACAAATTTAGTGTAACGTCCAAATGAAAAAAYTGGRACGAATTTAGTGGAACGGAAGGAATATTGATTTTGTTGTTTCATGATTATTAAAATTTTCAAATGCAATTGCTTTAAGAATTCATTAAAAATGTGATATAAATGGCAAAAGTAAGGATCATCATTTCATGACAATAAACTTACAATTTTGTTGATGCAAACAACGCAGGCATTGATTTGCATCGTTGTTTTAATTAATTTGTAAACGTTTTTCCAAAAATCTTCATCGTTGTAACCACAAACAAATTTATACGCTATATATATATATATATATACCTCAAAATATTATCATGATAGAGTTTTTTTTTGAGGGAAAGTGTGACTATTATTAAGAGTCCGAAAAGACTATGGGAAGAACCTCAARTGGAGCTTAGCTTCTTCAATCCACTCTCAACCTATCAAAATTACAGCTTAGATGAGTTAGCTTATGTGCAACACGATTGCCATTGTATTCCGCATTACAAAAGAAAAGGAAAGAGAAATACAAAACTAAGTGTATCTAATCTAATCTAATCTATTCTACGGAGTAATAATATCTAATCTATTCTACAGAGTAATAATAATAATTATTATTTCTACAGAGTAATAATAATAATAATAATCTAAAACACGGATGATGTCATCAATGCTTACGTGGTGACCTCTCATTGATTATTTTCCCGCCAAAAGCATGATGGCATCATAAAATAAAATTAAGTTTTAAAAAAGACAACAATATACCAACTCACTTTATCTTAAATTTAATCTAGAAAAAACAAATAAAATTCAATTAAAAACTATATACTTGGGAGAAATTTTTTAGGTGTCTATATTATTTACCTCTAAGCATTCATATACTCAGTACAATTCCTTAAATAAACACAATTTCTCCCAATTAAATCAATGCTTAGCTAATCGTCAAAAAAAATCAATGATTAGCATATTCATCTTAATAGACTGTTGACACAATTCACACAAATAAAGCCATAAAGGCAAATAATGGGAGGGAGTCTATCACCTTCAGAACGTAGCAATCCATTCTTAGATGATTCTAGTGGTATGTAGAATCGTCCCCTTTTTTATGTTGTAGTCCATATATTATTTTGTTTTTTTATGCCAAAAGCTAACGAGCGCGGAGCATCCTCAAGCGCATTAGATAAGATAACGGATGGAAATATTAAGTGAATCTTAATATATACTCCTGTATTAATTATAACTATTGATGTGTGAAGGACCTGAAGAAAGTATTATGTTTGCCGGATGGTGCGTTGTTGTGAAGGAAGTATTATTGTGTGCGTGTGGTTTTTTTTACTTCTTCCGATTCTATATAAGTGCCTCACTTTGACAATTTCACTATTCACAGGAGCACTTTGATCAAGTTTTGCTTTTTACACGAAATGAAAAATATTGTCAAGTGAGATCTCGTTAGATCGTCTCGGTTAATCATAGTTATAGTTATTAACTGTCAAAGTTGTGTGTCGACAAACGTGTTTTGTAAAGTGAGACACTTATTTAGAACGGAGAAGTATTTTTTTGGTTAATAAACAATTAAAATAAATGCATCAAAAGATGCTTAACAACATACACACCAAGTTTCAGTTTCCTGTTTCAGAGTTGTCTAGGAGATATAATCCCTCTAACTGTCTAGCCCAAGCTCGAATACCTGATTAGTTACGCACTACTAAGGCTCCGTTTGTTTTGAAGCGAAAAATAATTTTCATGGAAAATCATTTTCTAGGAAAAAAGTTTCCTTTGTTTGATTTAGAGGAAAACCCATGAAAAAAATGAAAAATGTAATAGAAAATGAAGCAAGGGTGGAAGAATGAATAAGGAGATGTAAGGAGTTGGGGAAGGAAATTGTGGCATATCTTCTCTACAAAAGGAAAATGATTTTCCTTTTCCAAAGTGACATTTTCTCCTTTGAGGAAAAATATTTTTTCACCCCTTTCCAAAACAAACTAAGGAAAACTAAAACAAGGAGGAAAATTCATTTTCCGAGAAAATGTTTTCCGTCAAACAAACAGAGCCTAAGAGGTTCAATTGTGTGCGTGTAATGTATGTATTAATTACAACGATTGATGTGTGAAGGAATATACAGAGCATTAAGTATGCATGTATTGTTCTTGTGTATGTATATTGATATAAATTAGTCTTAAATCTTTGCCGGTAGCCATATATAGCTACTTTGTGCTTGGGTAGCTTCTTTAATCAAGAGGAAAGAATTAGCATCAATATAATGCGAACTTGCTATTATTGAAGCCTAACCAAGAATCGACTAGGTATTTTTTTTTTTTGTATCCTCCCGGTTAATCCTTTGGGCTAATCCAAATTCAGTTCTCGATTCCGGCGTGACTAAGTTCCGATCCCCCTCTCAATGTTGTTGCATTGGTCGAACTAGCTGTGAGTTTTTGTATATTATGGTGGATGATAATAATTGTACGTTGTTTATTTGCAGGAGTTGTACGTTTTGTAAGAGACAGCCGCCTGAAAACTGCATTTTCTGAAAGTTGAATTATTTCTGCTCTTCAAGAGACTCTTGTTAAATCCAAAATAGAATGCATTAACTCAACAGAATTCAAGGCAGGAGCTATAATTGGTGAGTAGCATAAGAATCATATTGGATATATAATTTATTTTGTGTTATTTCATAGCTAGCTTAGGGTGTTGCAAATGATCTGCTCTTTACTGACTGCCTCTGCCTCAGGGTGTTGCGTGTCTATCCTCGGGAAATAAGCCAAGAGGCGGAGATGGTCACCTCTCGCTTTCGGTATCACTGACTGACAAGCTTCATTCCGCACTTCCCTTAATGTAGCGCTTCGATTTTTCGTCCATGATCAGCTTAGGGACAATTATCTTACTGTACTAGGTTCGTTACAAGCTTAGCTTATTGCTTGTCACTTAAATTTATTGCAATATGAAACTTTGAATAACAAGCATTATTCAACTGATATAATTTAATTTTACTTTGGTTTTGTTTTTAGATATAAGGGACAAGTGTTCCAATGCTCTGAAGACTACTTGGGGTATTGCAAAGTGATGCCTCTTGAATCGTTTACTGATGTTTCCAATGGATTCTAGTCGACGATTCCTGTGTTTCGGCGCTGAGGTTCTTCTCAGGGAGGACCTGATCAAAAGATCTACAATGTCACTGCTAAAGTCACACAGTGACAGGATCTACACTTGGAAAATCAATAACTTCTCTGATTTGAGCAATCATTATAATTCTTCCCACCTTTACTTTTGCGAATGGTTTCTGTAAAATCACGCTTTATATCAACTTACAAA
The DNA here is from genome assembly GCA_008642245.1 of Bassia scoparia. Taxonomy (NCBI): domain Eukaryota; kingdom Viridiplantae; phylum Streptophyta; class Magnoliopsida; order Caryophyllales; family Amaranthaceae; genus Bassia; species Bassia scoparia. Next base: position 23,748 of record SNQN01000591.1, read on the forward strand.
ATTACAATCATTATTTTGGTTTTATTTTTCATGTTTATAAGAAAATTAATTCATATCATGGTAACATTTTCGTTTTAAAATTGTAGCATTAACTATTCATTGTGCTATATTTATTTTTTCCTGTTGCATGTGTAGGAAACTGTTGCTATATCCGAGAGGGAGAGTGGATGTCGGAAAAGGGAAATATCTTTCATTGTTTTTGTATCTAGACAATGCCAATGACTTATCTCATGGGAAAAATCTGTACACAAAAGCCTGTTTGTGTGTTAAAAATCAAGGCAAAGGAGAAGACCACAGCCGAATCGTAGATCATACTTATACTGTCATCTCCTGCCCTCACATGTCTCACTTCTTACTAAGGGCAAATTATCCCTAGTCTTGAGGGAGCTTGAGGGTGAGACTCCCTCAAGTCTTAAGGGATAATCTTCCCTAAGACTCACTAGAAGTCTTGAGTGGAGTTTTGAAAATCAAGACTCCATTCAAGACTCAACTTGGACACGTGTCCAAGTTTTATTGGGTCTATTTTTTTTTACCAAATTTACTTTTACTTTTAAATGTAAAATGAAAAAAAAAACTTTTTATCATTTTTTTAAAGAATTTATAAAGAGAGTCTTGGGATAAAGTTTGAAAATGTAGAGAGTCTTGATGTGAGTCTTGAAAGTAAAAAGTTAGTGGAAATTAAAGCTGATGTGAAAGATCTGAAAGAGAGTCTTGGAGTCTTGGATAACTTGACCTAAAATATCATCTTATTTTGCTTGATTTTTCCTCATAAAATTGCAGTGTACACCTCGTTCCATTCAGAATGCGGAAATTGGGGTATGCATCCTTTCTATCAATCAGTGATGTTTACAACACTTCAAAAAGCTTCCTAGTAACGACACTTTATCGTGGAAGTTAAATCGATGTCATATTGTCATCATCAAATCGCTCAAAGATTCCGAACAAACCCTGAAGAACGAGAACCAAATCACTCAAAGATTCCGAACCAACCGTGAAGAAGAGAACAAATCACTCAAAGATTCCAAACCAACCCTGCAGAAGAATGAGCGAGTCCATGATAATAAGTATGCTGTTAAGTCGAGCAGCGTCCGAGATTTCTTCTCTTTCTTCAAGCAGGTGTGTGAGCTCTAAGCAACTACAGATTAGGGAAATTCCTAGTCAATCAATGGATTGACAATCCAATGACATTTTGGGTAAACGATACATGAACAACAACAACAACAAAAAACCTAATATTCGACTCCGATATCCTCCGCGCTAGCCATCGACTGATTAAGATTAGATTAATTTCATGCCCATTTAATGCAATTTATGCAAAAACATGTTCATTTCATTTTTGTTTAGATTAAGATAACAGTCAACAAAGTTAATTATAGGAAATTTTGTGAATAACCCCACAACTTTTCGAGTTTTTGTTAATAATCCCTATAACTTTTTTTTTTTGTAAATAACCCCTACAACTTTGGTCTAATTATTGAAATCACCCCATTTGAACGGAGTTTGTTAGAAAAGTAGTGGGGGTTATTCACAAAATTTCCTTTATTATATGACAAGGGGTTATGTGTTTTGAGAAATTAAGAAATTAATTTTCTGATGTTTTTTGAAATCTATTTTTCTGAATTTTCGATATATATTATGGTAATTTATAAAATCATTTTGTTAAGTTATAAAACAAATAAAATGCATTATTAAGAAAATTAAAAAGGGGAAGTCAATATAATAGAATGAAAAAGTATTGAAAAACTACCTAAAACCAAAAGTCGACCATTGACTTCCCTAGACATATGACGTTGTTCTATTGATCTTCTATATAAGCTTGTGGTAGTCGATTTTTGGGGACTATAGTAAAATGATCCCATGATTATTCCTGTTAATCTGCTGATCCAAAGTTTAATTTTGCTTAGATTCTTCAAGTGCCTACCTGTTAAATTTAAACTTTCTAAGTACTCCAGTTCATTACAAATATAAAATCCGAAACACATGAAATTGCTACCCTAATAAGTTAGAACATGCAACCATTGTATTTTAAAAATTCCATTTCACGAAAGATTTTTGCTCGAAATCTACCACTACTTGGAGTGAACCATGATGAGTAAGAATCACGAGTTTAATTTTAGAACTCAAGTATATATATATATATATTTTTTTATAAAATAAGATAAACGGGGATAAGCGACTCCGTCTTCTCTCAAGACTGCGACCTAGCCTATCAAAGGTCAGAAAGTAAGAAAATTTGGCATCGAGAAATAAATAGGTGCGTAATGGCCTAACGAGGCCAAATAAACATGACTACATATTACTTCAAGTAAAATTTACAAATCCTGCTGCAGTAAATCTCATAGTAAATTAAACATGACTACATATTACCGAGTACATACTTTTGGTGATTTAGTACATAATTTTAAGCCTCAACGTACAGGACCCACCCCCTTATTAATTTTTTTTAATGTTAGTTATCCCCACTAAATAATATGTCTCTTTGTTTTTGTTGTCTACTTCTCTGCTTTAATTTCGGATGTTATATATTTTATCTCAGAAATTTAGGTTGTGATGTCACTTTTGTCATAGCTCCTTTATTGATGACTTTAGGACTATGTCCTAATTAATAGAATTATCAAGTTTGTGTTCAAAAAAAAAAAAAAAATTCAAATATTACTTTGTTAGTTTCTATTGATACAATATATAATAAGGATATTGTATTTTTTTTTTTAAAAATATTGTTTAGGACCCGAATTATTTGCTTTGAATATTTTCACGAGTGATCAATAATTAAAGATGACCCACATGGTCAGAAATCCTAGATCTGCCACCGGCCTCAACTTTTATAAAACTTTGAATTTGATCTATATCTAGAATTCTAGATAGACTACAACTCAGATCAACAAATTAAAGCCGCGGTCTCATGCGTTGACTAGTGTGCATCTAGTGTACCAAAATCCAATCTCACAACTCTTAATACTCCATATATAATTGAACGGCTTATATATAAATTTGTACATATTTTTATTACATTTTTAATTATTTTAAAATACTATGTACGCATACGTGTGCATTTGTTACCTTGTTTCAAATAAAGTGAGGTGAGATGTAAATGTTTTTTAATTGATTTTTATTTTTTAAAATTTTTCATTTATAATAGTGAATTGGCATAGTTGTCATTTAAAAAAAAAACAAGGTCTGATCACCATGTAAGTATTGATTGTTTTATTAGTATTTAGATTTATTAGATTAGATTTAAATTATTCAAAAATATATTGTGTGTGATATATTTTTCATATGGATAAGATATGATATAATATTGTTAGTTTTATTAGTTAGGATATTTTATCGTGGGAGAAATTTTTTAGGTGTCTATAAATACCTAAGCATTCATATATCAGTACAATTCCTTAAATAAACACAATTTCTCCCAATTAAATCAATGCTTAGCATATCGTCAAAAAAAATCAATGATTAGCATACTTCATCTTAATAGACTGTTGAAACATTCACACAAATAAAGCCAATAAGGCAATAATGGAGGGAGTCTACACCTTCAGAACGTAGCAATCCATTCTTAGATGATTCTAGTGGTATGTAGAATCGTCCCTTTTTTATGTTGTAGTCCATATATTATTTTGTTTTTTTTATGCCAAAAGCTAACGAGCGCGGAGCATCCTCAAGCGCATTAGATAAGATAACGGATGGAAATATTAAGTGAATTTAATATATACTCCGTATTAATTATAACTATTGATGTGTGAAGGACCTGAAAGAAAGTATTATGTTTGCCGGTGGTGCGTGTGTGAAGGAAGTATTATGTGTGCGTGTGGTTTTTTTTACTTTCCGATTCTATATAAGTGCCTCACTTTGACAATTTCACTATTCACAGGGAGCACTTTGATCAAGTTTTGCTTTTTACACGAAATGAAAATATTGTCAAGTGAGATCTCGTTAGATCGTCTCGTTAATCATAGTTATAGTTATTAACTGTCAAAGTTGTGTGTCGACAAACGTGTTTTGTAAAGTGAGACACTTATTTAGAAACGGAGGAAGTATTTTTTGGTTAATAAACAATTAAAATAAATGCATCAAAAGAATGCTAACAACATACACACCCAAGTTTCAGTTTCCTGTTTCAGAGTTGTCTAGGGGATATATCCTCTAACTGTCTAGCCCAAGCTCGAATACCTGATTAGTTACACTACTAAGGCTCCGTTTGTTTTGAAGGAAAATATTTTCATGGAAAATCATTTTCTAGGAAAAAGTTTCCTTTGTTTGATTAGAGGAAAACCCATGAAAAAAATGAAAAATGTAATAGAAAATGAAGCAAGGGTGGAAGAATGAATAAGGAGATGTAAGGAGTTGGGAGGAAATTGTGGCATACCTTCTCTACAAAAGGAAAATGATTTTCCTTTTCCAAAGTGACATTTTTCTCTTTGAGGAAAATGATTTTTCACCCCTTTCCAAAACAACTAAGGAAAACTAAAACAAGGAGGAAATCATTTTCGAGAAAATGTTTTCCGTCAAACAAAACAGAGCCTAAGAGGTTCAATTGTGTGCGTGTAATGTATGTATTAATTACAACGATTGATGTTGAAGGAAGTATTACAGAGCATTAAGTATGCATGTATGTGTTCTTGTGTATGTAATTGATATAAATTAGTCTTAAATCTTTGCCGGTAGCATATATAGCTACTTTGTGCTTGGGTAGCTTCTTTAATCAAGAGGAAGAATTAGCAATCAATAAATGCGAACTTGCTATTATTGAAGCCTAACCAAGAATCCGACTAGGTATTTTTTTTTTTTGTATCCTCCCGGTTAATCCCTTTGGGCTAATCCAAATTCGGTTCTCGATTCCGGTGACTAAGTTCCGATCCCCCTCTCAATGTTGTTGCATTGGGTCGAACTAGGTGAGTTTTTGTATATTATGTGGAGATGATAATAATTGTACGTTGTTTATTTGCAGGAGTTGTACGTTTTGTAAGAGAACAGCGCCTGAAAACTGCATTTTGAAAGTTGAATTATTTCTGCTCTTCAAGAGACTCTTGTTAAATCCAAAATAGAATGCATTAACTCAACAGATTTCAAGGCAGGAGGCTATAATTGGTGAGTAGCATAAGAATCATATATGGATATATAATTTATTTTGTGTTATTTCATAGTAGCTTAGGGTGTTTCAAATGTCTGCTCTTTACTGACTGCCTCTGCCTCAGGGTGTTGCGTGTCTATCCTCGGGAAATAAGCAAGAAGGCGGAGATGGTCACCTCTCGCTTTCGGTATCACTGACTGACAAGCTTCATTCCGCGCACTTCCCTTAATGTAGCGCTTCGATTTTTCGTCCATGATCAGCTTAGGGACAATTATCTTACTGTACTAGGTTTCGTTACAGCTTAGCTTATTGCTTGTCACTTAAATTTATTGCATATGAAACTTTGAATAACAAGCATTATTCAACTGATATAATTTAATTTTACTTTGGTTTTGTTTTAGATATAAGGGACAAGTGTTAATGCTCTGAAGACTACTTGGGGTATTGCAAAAGTGATGCCTCTTGAATCGTTTACTGATGTTCCAATGGATTCCTAGTCGACGATTCCTGTGTTTCGGCGCTGAGGTTCTTCTCAGGGAGGACCTGATCAAAAGATCTACAATGTCACTGCTAAAGTCACACAGTGACAGGATCTACACTTGGAAAATCAATAACTTCTCTGATTTGAGCAATCATTTAATATTCCCACTTTACTTTTGCGAATGGTTTCTGGTAAAATCACGCTTTATATCAACTTACAAAAATTACAATCATTATTTTGGTTTTATTTTTCATGTTTATAAGAAAATTAATTCATATCATGGTAACATTTTCGTTTAAAATTGTAGCATTAACTATTCATTGTGCTATATTTATTTTTTCCTGTTGCATGTGTAGGAAACTGTTGCTATACCGAGAGGGAGTGGTGTCGGAAAAGGGAAATAATCTTTCATTGTTTTTGTATCTAGACAATGCCAATGACTTATCTCATGGGAAAAATCTGTACACAAAAGCCTGTTTGTGTGTTAAAATTCAAGGCAAAGGAGAAGACCACAGCCGAGATCGGTAAGATCATACTTATACTGTCATCTCCTGCCCTTCACATGTCTCACTTCTTACTAAGGGCAAAATTATCCCTAGTCTTGAGGGGAGCTTTGAGGGTGAGACTCCCTCAGGTCTTAAGGGATAATCTTCCCTAAGACTCACTAGAGTCTTGAGTGGAGTTTTGAAAATCAAGACTCCATTCAAGACTCAACTTGGACAAGTGTCCAAGTTTTATTGGGTCTTTTTTTTTTACCAATTTAACTTTTTACTTTTAAATGTAAAATGAAAAAAAAAACTTTTTAATCATTTTTTTAAAGAATTTATAAAGAGAGTCTTGGGATAAAGTTTGAAAATGTAGAGAGTCTTGATGTGAGTCTTGAAAGTAAAAGTTAGTGGAAATTAAAGCTGATGTGAAAGAGTCTGAAAGAGAGTCTTGGAGTCTTGGGATAACTTGACCTAAAATATCATCTTATTTTGCTTGATTTTTCCTCATAAAATTGCAGTGTACACCTCGTTCCATTCAGAATGCGGAAATTGGGGGTATGCATCCTTCTATCAATCAGTGATGTTTACAACACTTCAAAGCTTCCTAGTAACGACACTTTATCGTGGAAGTTAAAATCGATGTCATGTTTCATCATCAAATCGCTCAAGATTCCGAACCACCCTGAAGAAACGAGAACAAATCACTCAAAGATTCCGAACCAACTGTGAAGAAGAGAACAAATCACTCAAAGATTCCAAACCAACCCTGCAGAAGAATGAGCGAGTCCATGATAATAAGTATGCTGTTAAGTCGAGCAGCGTCCGAGATTTCTTCTCTTCTTCAAGCAGGTGTGTGAGCTCTAAGCAACTACAGATTAGGGAAATTCCTAGTCAATCCAATGGATTGACAATCCAATGACATTTTGGTAAATAAATGGAAACTGTAGCATCCAATTCAACAAGCGAATCATCAAAGTGTTTTTGCTTTCATTATGCTGTAAACTGAGAAAATTAAACTCATGATTATTCCTGTTAATCTAGATGTTTTTACAATGGTCCATTGAGGTCATTTTTCCCTGTTAATCTATTGATTTTACTATGGTCCATTGATTATTCCTGCCAATCAATAATACGGAATTAATTATGTTTTAGGTAATTTTGGAGGAGTTTCCTATTCCCGTATTTTAATTATGGAGTACTTAATTTGTTTTATTAATTTTAGAAAATAATTTTATAAATTAATTTTTTTAAAAAAAAATTCAAATTTCTAAAATTATATATATAAAAAATTAGATAATTAAATTATTAAAAATATTTAATAAGTTTTTTCCAAAACACCAAAATCAACTACTCCATCTGTTCCATTAAAAACGTGCTGGTCACTATTCATGTCCACAATATGGAAAGTATTATAATAATGTGCAAGTGGGGTAACAACAAGATTGATTGGAGAGAGAAGATATAATTAAAATGGGTCTAGTGAGAAAGTGGGTTCCACATAATGGGACCCCACATATTAAAATATTATAAATACTTTCCCAAAGTAGTATAAAGTAGAAGTGATACAAATTTAGTGTAACGTCCAATGAAAAAAGTGGCACGAATTTAGTGGAACGGAAGGAATATTGATTTTGTTGTTTCATGATTATTAAATTTTCAAATGCAATTGCTTTAAGAATTCATTAAAAATGTGATATAAATGGCAAAAGTAAGGATCATCATTTCATGACAATAAACTTACAATTTTGTTGATGCAAACAACGCAGGCATGATTTGCATCGTTGTTTTAATTAATTTGTAAACGTTTTTTCCTCAAAAATCTTCATCGTTGTAACCACAAACAAATTTATACGCTATATATATTATATATATACCTCAAAATTTATCATGATAGAGTTTTTTTTGAGGGAAAGTGTGACTATTATTAAGAGTCCGAAAAGACTATGGGAAGAACTCAACTGGAGCTTAGCTTCTTCAATCCACTCTCAACCTATCAAAATTACAGCTTAGATGAGTTAGCTTATGTGCAACACGATTGCCATTGTATCCGCATTACAAAAGAAAAGGAAAGAGAAATACAAAACTAAGTGTATCTAATCTAATCTAATCTATTCTACGGAGTAATAATATCTAATCTATTCTACAGAGTAATAATAATAATTATTATTTCTACAGAGTAATAATAATAATAATAATCTAAAACACGGATGATGTCATCAATGCTTACGTGGTGACCTCTCATTGATTATTTTCCCGCAAAAGCATGATGGCATCATAAAATAAAATTAAGTTTTAAAAAAGACAACATATACAACTCACTTTATCTTAAATTTAATCTAGAAAAAACAATAAAATTCAATTAAAAACTATATACTCCGTACTACATAAAAAAATTATATCCCATCTTACTTTATTTTAAATTAAATCTAGATAACAATAAGTCAATACTATTAAAAAAACTAATATCACATCTAAAACCAACAATTCTGTCCCATTGAAACTATATAAAACAACAACAATATCCTATCATATTACTTTACCTTTAAAATATATATATACTTTTATCTTAAAAATTTTCAATTATATTAATATTTCTTATCTCACCGTATTTTAAAAAAACCAAAATCTATTAAAAAATAACAAAATTTAAAACCGTGCATCGAACTAATCTATGGAGTAGTTCAAAAATATCCCTAACTAATATTCCAGATGGGGAAGTAGATATACGCCCCTTCTAAATATGATATATTTTATAATTAATAAACTATTATTCAGATATATATATATAATTATTATATATATATATTATATATATATATATAATATATTATATAGAGTCAGGATCCAGTGAAAACCACATGTTATATGAAAACGTGAAAACCAAATAAGTGGGTACATTTTACATTTTAAGGGGTACATACAAGCAGTAAAGGGGTACAAAGACTTTTAGTACTATTGATGAACAGTACACGTGTACCCCTTTAAACTCTTCAATGTACCCAGATTGAAATACAAGTATATACTAGATTAAATCGTGACCGTCATCATCTAAATCCTACGGTCAAGATTAAAAGTTTTTAGTTTTCACCTAAGGTTTGTGTTTCACATGATCCATTCCTATATAATATATATATATATATTATATATATATATATATATATATATATATATATATATTTTGTGTGATTATTTTTTAAGATGAATAAGATTTTTTTTGGTGTTAATATGAATAAGATATGATATAATATTATTGTTACTACGAGTAGTTAATTAGGATATTATGTCGTGTGAAGATTGTTTAGGTGTCTATAAATATCCAAGCATTCATAAAGAACATAATTAATAAACACAATTTCTCCCAAAATCATTTCTTAGCATCTTTTATCAATAGAGTTAGACAGAAATAAAGGAATGGAAGGGAGTCTATCACCTTCAAAACGGAGCAAACCATTCTTAGATGATTCTAGTGGTATGTAAAATCGTCCCTTTTCTATATTCTGGTTCTAGTCCATGTATTGTTTTTTTTATGCAAAAGCTAACGCGAGCGCGGATGTTTATAGGCATTAGATAAGATAACTGATGAAAATATTGGGCGTTTTCGGCGCAGCTTATTTTGGTAGCTTTTAGCGTTTTAAGTAAATTAAAAACTACTTGCTTAATTTTATTAGTGTCGGCGTAGTAGCGTATTGGGTAGATTATAGCGTTTAACGCTACTCCCCTGAAACGCTAGCATGACTAACATTTGAGAGGTAACTTGTAGCTTTTTCTATTTTTTAAATTTTTTTACTTTCTTTCTGTTATATACGGAGTAGTAATTAGTTATTACATACAAATTTGTTTTTGCTTTGAATTTAGCATGAAAATAGGATTTTTTTAAGTTAAAAATTTGTTACAAATTTTGCATAAAATGTGAATGTAAATAATGCAAGTATCTTCAAAATTGCTTAATTAAAACACTCTATATACATCATAACATGCATGATAATTCATAAAATAATTATAAAAAAACACATAGCTTGATATAGATATTGTGAGCAAGCATACTGGAATCTAGAATTCAAGTTTGTATATCTAAAATAATACAAATAAATTAAAATATCAAATTTTTTTTTAAATTAAAAATCCAACAGCTACCATTATTGAACACTCAAATAAAAAATCTAGATTATTCAGCTAAAAGCTACTTCCACAGCTACCTAGTAGCTTTTCAGTTAACCGCTACTTCTACCGCTAAAAGCTACTCCCACAGCTACTATTGCCGAACACGCCCATTAAGTGAATCTTAATATTAAATTATTAATTATGACTATTGATGATTGAAGGAAGTATTATGTGTGCGTGTGTATGTTTCGTATTACAAAAACTTTACAATAGTCGTTCAAAAAAACGTCCACCACTACGGATAAATGTGAGCCATTAGTTTTATTTTTTTTAACCTTTTTTCTAACAAAATATTTATCAAATCTCCTTATATCAACATTTGCTTTTGTTTTGAGGTTGCCTAATATTAATTTTTCAAATAAAGAAAGATTCATTTGCAATCATATAGTTGCTCTTGTATAAAATTGAAAATTTTATTTTCTTTAAATTTCTTCAATTTCATTCTTTAATTTCTTTACATTTAATTGTAAATTTAATTTTTATTACTTTCGTTAATTTAAATTGTTAATTTATTTTATATTTAGTGCTTTATTTTTTTATTTTAAATATAAATTACATTTTTCATAAAACAAAATTTTTTAAAAAAGAAAAGAAAAAAGAAGCTATGCGTCCCTCAGTTATGAAGTTATATATGGTGTGACCATGGCCAGGGTACTGCTAGTTTGCTGATGGCCCTGCGTGCAAGGAGAGACTTTTATCTTTCTTTCTTTTTTTAGAATTTTGTTTTATGAGAAAATGTAATTGGTATTTAAAATAAAAATAAAGAAACTAAATAAAAAATAAATTTACAATTTAAATTAAAGAAAGTAAATAAAAWTAAATTTACAATTAAATTTTAAGAAATTAAAGAAATTTAAAGAAAATCAAAATTACAAATTTATACAAGGCAACTATAAATACACATGAATCTTTCTTTGTTTGAAAAATTAATATTAAYCAACCTAAAAACAAAAGTAAATATTGATACGGAGTATATTATTTAAGGAGATTTGATAAATATTTTATAAGAAAAAAAATAAAATAAAATTAAACTAGTGGCTGACATTTATCGGTAGTGATTATCGTTTTTTGGACGACCGTCATAAAGTCATCCTTCGTATTAATTATAACGATTGATGTGTGAAGGAAGCATTACAGAGTACTAAGTATGTATGGATGAGTGCTTTGTGTATGTATGTTGATATAGCTACTTTGTGGTAGCATAGCTACTGTGTGCTACTGTGTGCTTGGGTGGCTTCTTTAACCAAGCTAAGGGGAAGAATTAGGTGTTAATATAGTGCGAATTAGGTGTTAATATAATGCAAACTCGGTATTATTGAAGCCTAAACAATAATTCGATTTTTTTTGTGTGTGTATCCACGTGGTTCACCCTTTGAGTTAATCTAGATTCGGATCTCAATTCTAAATGATTAGATATCAGGGCTATCCCAATTCCAATTGTTGTTGCAGTGGATTGAACAAGGTAAGTTTTTATATTGGAATGATAATAATTGTATGTTGTTTATTTAACTTGCAGGAGTTGTACGTTTTGTAAGAGAACAACCGCCTGAAAACTGCATTTTGAAAGTCGAATCATTTTCTGTTCTTCAAGAGACTCTTGTTGAATCCAAACAAGAATACATTAACTCAACAGAATTCAAGGCAGGAGGCTATACTTGGTGAGTGAGTAGCATATATAACGAATCATATATGGATATATAAATTTATTTTGTGTTATACATAGGGTGGTGCGATGATCTGGATGCTCTTTTCTGACTACATATTGTTCGTGTTTGCCTCTGCCTCAGGGTGTTGTCTGTCTATCCCTCGGGAAATAAGCAAGAAGGCGGAGACGGTCACCTCTCGCTTTCGGTATCACTGACTGACAAGCTTGATTCCGGCACTTCCCTTAATGCAGCACTTCGATTTTTCGTCCATGATCGYCTTKGGGACAATTATCTAGCTGTGCTAGGTTCGTTCTTCGTTACAAGCTTTTCCTGTRACTTCAATTTATTTGCATATGAAACTTTGAATAACAAACATATATCACTTTGGGTTTGTTTAATTAGATACAAGGGACAAGTGTTTCCACGCTCTGCAGACTACATGGGGGGTTCCTAAAGTGATGCGTCTCGAATCCTTTASGGATGCCTCTAATGGATTTCTAATCAACGATTCCTGTGTTTTCGGCGCCGAGGTTCTCCTCAGGCACGGTCCGAGCAAAAGATCTAGTGTGTCACTTGTGGAGTCAAAATGTGACAGGACCTACAATTGGAAAATCGAAAAATTCTCGTCGACAATGTTAGGAACGTAACGTTGCAGTTGCAATGTTAAGTGGAACACAAGTAACAAGCCACCACACCTGAGACGCAGTCACTGGACAGATAGTAGTTGCACACTGCAACAAATTTGACAGTCATGTCTGGAGGTTGCATTTGCAGTTTCGTATGATGGAGAAGCGGAAAACAACTCAAAGCTTCCATTCACTCTAGTTTAGAATTGCCGTCATTTGTATACTATCCGCTCTTAAAAAAACCACTCTTAGACTTACATGTTGGGAGGATGCAGGCGCGTCATATTCTAACATATTAGCTACAAGAGGTCATTATAGAAAAAATTGAATTAAGTAGTATTTCTGTTGTAATCCAATATATCTATTGACTCAGTGTATGGCGTTGTATATCTAAGTTATCGTGGAATTTTATATTTGAGGATAGCACACATACGCTTTTGCTGGGCTCATAAGAATGTATAGTCTTATAAAGAGTCTATAATTTTCAGAAGTTTTCCTATGTAGTAACTTATCAGAATCAGCTGTATATCGGATGTAGTCTTCTGTCTACGCTTGTTGTACAAGATATCTAACTCTAGAAGTGTCGCAAGGAAATGAGCATTGTCTACGGAAATATAGAAGGCTGCCATCGGAATAAAACTAATGTATTGTAATATTGTATCATACTCACTTTAGCTGCCTCTAAAGAAGTATGTTTAAGCTCAAGACGGGACATTGCGACGTTGATCCATTCTATTCTCTTAACATTACTCTAGTTATTAAAGGTGGGTAAATTTACCCCGTGGTGTTAGCAAACCAAAAATTTTACGTTTAGGCATACATGGACATTCGGATAGTCTGGATAAGGTAAAGCTAATCCTAAAAAATAGTCTTTTATGCCAATAAAAATATTGTCACGGCAATAAATCTCATTAAGAGAATGAGGAACAGATGGACATTAAACTCTTCATTGCACGCTCTTCACACGACGTTCTTGAGACATGGTTTTGAACTCGTAATTGTAACATACTTGTACTAATAAATATAAAATTAGGAATGAACAGTTTATAGGATTATATGTCTATACATATGTAAATTATTCTTAGATTCAACAATAGCAATCACATTTAGGAAATTCGTGGACAATTACACAAAACGATTTAATGTACATGTAATGGTTATAAATAACTTTCCTTATTTACTTCGCTAAGATTTTAAACAGTAGCCCTTAGAGATATATGTTTAATCATTTTCTTTCAAAAAAAATATATGCTCTGGAGAGATAGTTTCCGTTTGTGAAATCGAGAACAAGGCATTAAGTTTACATTAAATGTAGATGTTTTATAGTATTACGATACAATTATTTTTGTTTTTTCCCTATTACCATGTTGAGGCGTGTTAATTTTTATTTTAATGTTTTATTTTTCTGGATAATGATTATATGTAGCGTTAGGGTTTTTATAAGACATAAAATATACTTTCTCAAATGGTAAAGAAACGTCTGATTAAAAACAACTTTTGACAAAATAACACTCAAGACCCAAGATAATAAAGTTACGCGAGTAGTTTTTATGAAACAATTATATGTTTTAGCGTCTTAATTCACTAGATTCCAAGGCCGGAGGTGTCCAATTTGAAATGTAAATAATGGCGACCTTTTCATTCGCCACCAGCATTATATATCAATACAAGCATATAACGCATACACCAATACAGGGCATATGATAGTCCATAACTCATCATATCATTCCCTCTAAAAAATCTAACGTTCCAACACATGGCGGTTGGAACCACAAAATCACATTGAAGAAAAAATCGACCTCTTAGCTTTTGAAGACCCGATGTATGCTGCAACACAACGGTTGGTGACCAACATAACACAGCTTGATCAAAAGCTTGAGGACCGTGCCGATCTTACACTCAGCTGCAAACTCGTCCTACATTGATACATAAGCAGCCCTATGTTTTTGAGTCTCTTCCATTAGGATGTTGTGAGGTAGGACAGGCGTAGAAAAACTGTACTATCGTGCAGGGTGATCAAGAGCACCAGACGTTGCGAGAAGTTGCGGTTGTGAGGCTGTGTCTATAGATAATGGTTGCATGCAACGGAGACCGGGTACGGGATCATATAGTAGAAACGGGTACGAGGGATGCTCGGCGCGGGACTCGGGAAACGGCAAATCTCAAAAATTCCGGGTACGGGGACGGCTTTGGGACTCACGGGTCTTGATAAAATAATACAAGATAATTACGAGATAATAAAATAATTTTCAATACAGGCATTACTTAACCTACAAGGAAAACCATTACATTAAAGAAACACTTCATTACCGAGATATCAGGACACATAATTCAGCATTGAAGAATACGCAGAAAATAGAGAGAGAGGAGAGGGAGAAGAGATCACAAGGTATACTGAAATGGCAGCAACAAATCAACCAATGATATCACATCTACAGACTGACTAGATACTGCGTTAACTTGGCACTAAAATATAGTAGTAAAGATATTAATCTTCAGATCAAAACCGTAGAGCAGTAGCAACAAATTACTCCATCACCACAAATTCCAACGATGCAGTATTTCCATGCGATATCAGTGAAATTAGGCAATAATCGTGAATCCGAATTATAAAATGAACATAAAGCTATCACTTCGACTATCAGACAATGAGAGAAGTGACTAGAAGATATGTACACGAATAAAACCTCAGGCAAGAAATGGAATAAAAAAAATCAGAAAAAAAGCAGATAAAGGATAGTCAATGCGGTTATAGATGCACACACTATCAAATGTGGCGCGGGCGGCGCGAGCATCAGAGGAAGTGAGTATGACCGCCGCCGACAGCTTAGAGTATATCCAAATAAATCAGCTCTTGCTGATGTCATCGAGGACTGGAGTAAGGTATGGAACAGTAGGCATGGTCTCCGTGAGCAGACGATCATCATGAAGATAAAGAGAGAGAAAGACAGCAGGAAAGAACTCTGGCAAGCTACGTACCCTACGGTGTTTGAGAGACACATAGAGAAAGTTCTTTTATCTAGAGTATTTTGCTGAGATAAGGAATCATACTCTCGAAACATCTATTTAGAGATTATTCGTTTGAGTGCACAAGAACCATTAGTACTTAGGCTTTGCAGCAAGCTATAATTTCTCTTGTGTAATACTTTCAGCAATCCCACGGTCCAAATACAAGCCCCTCGCGGATCGTGCGAGCGTCTGAGCTACACTACATCGTAAGTCCAATTTATGTTGACACTCACAAACACTTCTCAGGAGCGCCTGCCCCTCTTTTTGTTGAGATCGGCGTTCCAACACAGGATAACGAAACATTGACCGTTTTTGCCCGAGGAAGCTTTACTGCTTCCTTCCTGAGACGTCATACGTAGTTAAGCCAGAGTCTACCAGTAAGCGATGCAACACTTATGTACGCAACGCCTGGTGCTCCACAGGCGCTATCGTCAGGTATGATCAATATGCTAAGTTCTTATGCTAGCTTGGTGCCCTTTCTGTCGCTCACAAAAGAGTATAAAACTCGCTATATGTAGTGCTACATCGTCAGAAGAGATGTCTGATTGCGAGTATATAAGAGAGACCTCCTATGATCCACGATGTACGGCCGAGTATTCTCTACATGCATTGTAAGTGCCTCTGGACCGATGCGGCTGAGATCGGAATGAATCTAGAGTCCTCTGCAGGTCGAATATGACAGAGATTTACGCGTATCAGCAGCTGCAAGATGCTGTTGAATGAGATTTATGGTTGCCTGGGCTGCAACTGTCAAGAAGTCTGAAGTTATAATTCACTATGGTTAGTATGGGGGGGTAGCGAGTTTTGAGGGATGCTGTGTTAGGAGGGAAGAGAAGATGGAGGGGTGACTAGAGATAGATGACTCTTCACTAATTGGTGCCGCCTACCTGATTCGCGTATGAGGCCGGAGTCTAGCTTCGATTATTCACTCTAATGCTAATAGAGTCAAGCTGCAAACTATGTCGTATGTTGACAAGCAAATAATGCAACTGCGCTGGTTTTAATATATGCAGATACTAAAAACGATCTCTATTCGCGAAGATCCTGAACCGCGCTACTAACAGTGCTTACATTGTTTTTAACTTGGCAATTCTTGCTTTTGGGCAACGCGTATTCCATGAACATTGGAACTTTGGAGTCGATATAATGAATCTCAATGAGCACTAGATCTGGTTGAGGTTCTTATTTAACTAGGCAAATAAGAGGATAAGAACGTGACTTCCAGTTGCTAAGTAAGTGACATTTTCGACTTAATTAAAGCAGCTGGTATCCTCGGTTAACCTGGTCTATCACGCGAATTCGAGATACATGTTCTAATATCGATTTTTGTATTCTGATCGTTGCTCAGTTTATTCATCTATATCACTAGTACGCCCAGAAATTCATTTACTTATATTGTATGTACGTCATGCAACACTTATAGTGGCTATCTTGAGCTATAGTATCAAATATGAGTAGACAGAATATAAAATATACTTCACGTACAAAATAATGGCAACGATTAGAGCATTTTTCTCTATACGTTAATGCAAATCATTGGCAGATTATTCGTTGATACTCGAGGGTAATTGAATATGCGATTGTGTGGTGCGGAGAAACCCGGCGAAGATGTACTTCATAGTGCCTTCAGTCTACAATCTACATACCAAGGTTGTCGAAGAACATACGGTCTGTGTGCTTCGATAGAACAAGTGGAAGAACAGTCAACAACAATACTGATATACAGACACGCGATACGATGAGATGTTATAAGCAATTTACAAAACTACAGTTGAACTGGGAAATGATCTAAACACAAGTCCTGAGGTTAATTTCAGGGAAATTTTTTTTGTGAATTACCAATAACTTTGTGTTTAGGTTGAATGTACCTCTATTAACTTTTTTGTTCAAAAAATTAGTAATAAAGATGTGCATGCCTTTGTGTAAGAAATCACCCAAATCCAATGTCTCATCCAGATGATGTAATGGAAGTGTGTAATATCCGTTAAGGATTTGACGGAAAGTTTAGGATTCCCGTTAAGTTAACGGGAGTACACACTTTCCAGGTGAAATTAATGAGAAGTATTCACTGGCGGTTTAAAAAATTAACGGAAATCTGTCACTTGGGGGGTAATTTTCTTAAAAGTTTAACAAGTTAATGGGGTAATTTTCCTAAAAAAAAAAAGTTATCGGAGTAATCAACCACTAAAAACATGCAAAGCAATGGGTAATTCCAAAAATTCCTCAATCTAGGCTAACATCTATAGTTGTTTTGCAACAATTTCACGTAACCACTAACGCCGCAAATCAAAATCGACCCCCGGTCCTGAACAATGATACATCGATAGCCTTCGAGTCACTCTACCGATTCATCGTACTTAGACCGATGTATAAAGTAAATGGCAAAGTTAACGATAACTAGAATAGTAGCTTAATGCACATTATCACTCCATTCATCATTATGCAAGTCTAGGAGAGTCAATATATTATTCAAGTTGAAAAGTAACATTAATAATTATTGACTGTGTTGGAGTGCAAATGTGTTGAATCATCAGTCGTCTTGACTGTTCTTTCCTTTTTGATTGTCTTTCTTATTTCTCCAACCTTTTTCATCTCCACCTTCTTCATATGCACACGACAGCGGAACTGGCCTCCTGTTCTTCAGTCACTTGCTATATATGACTGCACTTAAGAACCTATTTGTCTTGTTGATCATCAAAATTTTTAGAAAGTTAATCAATCATCATTCAATCCAAGTTAAATTAAACATGGCCGATATGTAAGCAGATTGTTGAAGTGGCATAACGGCGAGGTTACCCACAAAGGTGGTTAAGACCAAATCAGCTTAATCAAAGGCGGTGAAGGCTTACTCTCAACCTCAAAGTTCCGATTCATTAAAGATTCGGAGTAGAATGTAGAGGACTAAGATATAGAGAGGAGTTTCTTGCACCAAGCTGAAAGTGTGAAACCAATCACTGGGATAAAGTTGCAGTAATTGAGCTGTGTTTCGAAGAAACACTGCCTGATCATGTCCAGTTATTCCACATCAAACAGCTCTTATTGCGCGTCTTGGCATTCTTACAAATCGCCAGAGCTGACTTTGCTTGGCGTTCGGAATACGACATTGTCCTTGTTTCATTGCAACGGGATTATGGTATTAAGTAGAAAAGAACGCCGTAATGAATTTGGGGAAAGGATTGCAGTTATCTCTACGTAAGGATAGACAAAGGTTAGAGTCATATGGTCTGCGCGCCACCGCCCCCGGATAAATCACGTGAACATTTGATTGGATTCCGACAATTAGGCATGAATCACGTTTAAGGTGGATGCGGATGCTATGACTTGTCTCAAAGTCACATCGGAGTGCTACTTGCGATGCTTACTTTGAGCTAAGATTGCTACCACACTCTCTCTAAGTCACAATTACAGTTTTTATTCAATTCAGTGACACATGTATTTTTCATTTGAAATAGTTTTTTTTGGTTGGAATTATTTAGAGTTGGATCAAAAAATAAGATTGATGGTTTTTGATCTTTATAGCAGTATTGAGAACTAAGGCAGGATAAGTAGGTGTTGAATGCTGGTGTTGTGAAGCTATCATTTTATCAAATCGATCAGCTTAGCTAAGTTGCTGAACTTTCCAATTAGTTTCCTAAAGCTGAAGACGGACAACAAAATGCCGAGTTTGCTCCAATATATTCCTCTGCAAAAATGTTACATGCAGAAATGCAGTAGCTATACAGTACAGTCGCGATAGCTTGCATCAGTAAGTGCTCATTCCTAGATGAAAACAGGATAATCCGTTCTCGGATACACAATACAGCAGAGAATTTTGCCTTCAGGATAAAAAACCGGTGATTAGTTGTTTTTATTACTGGCAGTTTATAAGTATATATAACTCTAGGCCACTGAATTGAGATCACATGTAGCTTATGTATTTTAATGCAATTCATTTGTCTGTGCTGCAGTGTGGGTTTAATTCTGTCCATCTGGAGATGATGATCCGATATGAGCTTTGGTTCATTTAATTAGATAGTGCAAATTGCAGAAGTGGTGTTGGAAAGAAACGTCCGATACAAGCAAATTCGCTACAACTACCCATTAGGAACTTACCATGGTTCTTGCATATATATACTCTCGTATATAAGATTTATAAGAAGCAGAACAAACCTTTATCCTGTATGCCACATAAGAGATATATTAGTGTAATTACAATGAAGGACATTTAGTGACTATATATAGTGAGTTTACTGGCTTATTATGGTCTCATATCATATTATTGTTTCATAGAGTTAATGCATGATGGGGAATTATAGATTTTCTCAGAAGTGGAAGTTCATGATCGATGTCGTTTGTATGTGGAACGATGATTGGCTAACCATATGGCAATCAATGTAAAAGGGGACATACTACAACTACCCACGGGTTGGTACCACACTAAAAAGACATTAACACCTATTAGTGGACGGGTAGTCAACCGATGGTAGTATTTTTTTCAGTAAAGGCTATGTATCCATATACTTTCAATATATTTTCATCATGCAGATGCAAAGTAAGTTTCTTCAATATTCTGTGGGAAAGTACCTTATATTGTACTATATAATTAATAATACACACAAATAATGCATGTGTTTGCCGTATAGGAGAGAGGAATGTAGGAG
>SNQN01000591.1:56336-75769 GCA_008642245.1 Bassia scoparia
TACTTTGGCCTCTCTGAGTTGGAACATAAGTACTTTCTTCTTGTGCTGCGGCACAATTCTATGCATGGATTTCTTCTTACCGCCTCAATCGAACCTCTTTCTCATCTCCAATGGAAGCTTTGTCTGAGATCTTTCCTACCAATTGTTGTCTTTGTACAATGAAAGTTTTATTTCCAAAAGTAATGGTAAATGCCTATGGATCCTTTCCGGCCCTTAGGATTCCCACACTATAAATCCGACCAGTTTGCCTTCTCATTCACCATACCAATGTAGTAGATTTAATGGCCTTGGATCAACGTCTTGTCTCTTTTTCTTTCGGATTGCAAATAGGCTAAACATCCGAAAGTCTTTCTAATTATGGATAAGAAACCTTCTTGCACTCGCACTTTCTACGGAATTGTAGAAATCCATGGCAACCTCTGTATGGGACTCTTACGATTTTATCAATAAACCCAGCATTTTAAAATCTTTTGCACGCCCAAAAGCATTTAGGTAGTTATTTTACCCATACAACCTCATAACACCTTTGCTTTCTCTTTCTCAATGTGCCTATTTAATGTATCCTCTTTTTTCTTTCTTGCCTTTCAGCGACCCCATTCTTGTCGACGCTTGCCACTCGAATCATCCGTCCTCGTTCCAAAAACAACTGTCTATGTTGTCCTTACATATATCAATGTAAGTTGCACTCATTACTCCTTCCATTATCGGACTTGATCGGTTTTCTTGATCTTCATTCCGAAGCTTCTCAATCCTCCGCCTTTCAAGTTTGAACTTGTTCAACACATCGACTTGTGCTTTTTCATGCAGTAAACACATACTTTCCTGTTGAGCTCTATCATAATGAAGGTGACAAAATATGATGAACGCCAAGGGATTGTATGGGTTGACTTCCCCACACATCAGTCGTGCACCAACTCATAGCTCTCTCATCTTCAAAGGACCCGTTGGGTTTTTGTAAAATGAATACTTTCTCTTCTGTTTTGCCGAAGACACAGAGTTCCACAAAATCCATGTCGACTGATTTCAACCCCGCACAATTTCCCCCTTTGAGCTTAGCCCATCTTCATCCCTTTCTCACTATTGTTGACCTAAGCCGAGCATGTTCCATAGCTTGGAGTCACAATCTGCAGTTGTTAGCCACCCTATGTTCAGTACACCCTAAAGTAGTGTACAATTGACCAGTTTTGCACCCTTAGCACCACCATTGGCTCCTTCTTGAAACCTTCCAACTCCTCACAAAACATAACCTTATAATCTGCTATGAGTCTAATATACCCACTGAAATCCAATATTTCTTAAGCCCTGAGATGTATCTCACGTTCTCGTAGCTTCCATGAACTCCCACTTAAGTCATGATCCGTCACATCTCCCTTCCCCTCAATGTCTAAAGCATTAGCCTATCGCGAATAAACCCTTTCAAAACGCTCCACTTTCAAGTTTGAAAATACTCCTGCATGGAGAAATGAACAAGCACCCAACTAATATCAATTTTCAAACCCACTATCACAGCTAAGAACCAAACATCATCACCCCCGAATCACCACTCGAAGACAGCATTACACCTTTGAAACCCCTGCTCCTTGTTGTGTTGCCCGACCTTCACCCTTCTGGTGCTTGGATATAGACATTCCCTCATTGGATGCCCTATGTACCTGACAATTCCACACAACTTATTCCAGATTTGACCTTCGATTTACTCCCTCCTTTACTCTATCGTATCGACCCCTCCTGAGTTCCTTTTTTCTGTCTTTCCCGTTCCCCTCTCAGGGGCAGAATAGGCACCTATAGAACGATTCACCCGATTCTTTCGCCTTCTCACAGCTTCATTAGGATCCAAGGTCTCTGACGTGCTTCACATCTCAACTTTCTTTCCCCGGAGGTCTTAATAGCGGAAACCACCACTATCCCACGACCTAGGAACGAAGAAATTCAAAATCAAGGCTCACCTCATTCCTCAAACTTTATTCAACACGATGATATTGGGATAACTAGTGATGATTATACTATCTTCATTTGATGTTAGCTATCTTGGCGGCCTAACCACATCTATCATCTGCTGGACCTCAAACAACCGACGCATCAAGAACACCTTATTGATAGCGGAAGGCTTCCTCATACATGTTCGATAAGGTGCTAAGCACCTCCTCCGTCGTAGTTATTCCTTAACTCCATAAGCAACACTCTTGCTTAAATTAACCTAATCACTCCAAGTGCTTGTCTATCTAGCACTCTCCAATCCTCCTTTTTATACTATCCCGGCCTCTTGCCATCGAGAGTAGATGAAGACCTTTTGATACAAATAGTCCTCTATTGCATCTTCCAAAAGCTAAGTCTTTGCCATCAAACTTCTCAATTTCAATTTTGTTCCTCATCTTTAATTTAGGGTTTTGACAATCAAGGTTTCCAAATTACAATCAATAATTCAACCTCAATACACTCTAAAACAAGAAACTTGAGTTTTTCTTACTTCAATACTACATAATGAACTCAAATACTAAGCCACAAACCACCAAAGATTAACCTCGCTCTGATACATTGTTATGGCAACATGCAAGTCCAACCAAGTTCAAACAAGCAAGAACAAACCACAACAAACACAGTCGTAATCCAATACTTAATCAAGAACAAACAATCGAACAAGAACAACCAAGTAAACTAGAAGAAATTAAAGAGATTTAGTGAGATAGAGTTACCGTGGAAACCCGAGAACTGGGAGAAAAACCACCTTTGTAGCATCTTTGATTATTGATATGAAGAACAAAATCTACAACAAGCTCCAATTGTATGAAATTGCAAAGCTACCTCAAATCTATGCTTAAACTAGGTTTAGAGAATTTGAGAGAGTAGAGAGTTTTATATGTGTTTTGATACAAATGTTATGAGAGAGAAAATACAAAAGAAGCCTTAAATAGCTGCATTCACCGCTTCACAATCCGCTTAAACAGAGCAAAAACCGCAAATTTCCAGAGAGCAGATGGCGGCCCGCATCCCAATGGCGTCGGCCACCACGGATGGCGCCACGCCACCTGAGTGGCGCCAAGCACAGCCTGCTGCCTCTTTGTTTTGCTCCTTGCCAGCTTCCAGAATGCAATGCGCGCCACGCACTGATTTGCGCCCGCCATGCAGCATATCAACCTTCCTTCTACTTTCAACCTTGCTCCACACCTCAACCTTTCACTAAGCATCTAAGATATTATGCCCTGCAACATCCGCACCATTGAACAAGAAAAGAGATGAATCAAAAAGTTTAAGGAAAAAAGGAAAAATTGAATCAAATATTGTCCCAACTAGTTTCGAGCTTCCGGAACAGTCCAGCAATTGATTATTCCAGACTAAACCCAACAATCACTCACATCGCCGTAATCAATCCCGGTTTTCACGTTACGGTTTGTTTTTGGCAGATGATTATTCAAAATATGATTTTAATTTTGATGAAGCACAATGCATTTTACAAATTGTAATATTGCTGAAGCCATCTTTCCTCAACATCGCTAGGAAGAAAGCAACAGAAAATTTTCAGGCAGCTTGCTCGCTGTCATGTTCACTATCTTCATTGTTTGGTGAAAGAACAAGTAGTTCCATCAACTGTGTTCGATATTCGAGACCTCTAAGGTAGTGTCCCACAGCATGCACCTTGACAAAACACAAATACAAGGATTCGGACTTTAGAAAATTATTCGGATCGGACTGGATCGGACCAGCTCGGACTCAAAATCAAGTCCAATTATTTTTGGATTGGATTTGGACTTGACAAAGTCCAATCCAGTCCATCCAATTTGCACCCTATTTACTCCAACGCTCTATGTTATACAACACTCCCCCATATTGCTACATACAATCCTTCCTCACGTGATAAAATAATATATATAATGGGTAGCAAAAATCAAGGAATTTGTTTCTTTTTTAAAAAAATAAATAAAGATTAATATAATTAAAAAAAAACACAAAATCAAAACATTGTGTGTAAAAGATTAGTGGGAGTTGTATATTGCTAGGTAGCGGATTGTATAGAATAATTTCTATTTACTCATATTTTATTAACCTACCCTTAGTTCATGGAAGCAAATTGAGCAAAGTTGGATTTTATTTTAATTTTTATTTATGCAGATTCTAACCTCAAATTTGATCTATTAAGGGTGAAAGTGACCCCAAACTTTGATCATGACAATTTTCTCCCCGCAAATTCGCCTATTAGAACGCACTTTACACGTAAATTGAGAAATTTGAAAAGACCAAACTTATTTAATTAAAAGTTTCAAAAAAAATTAATAAATTTATTTATTTTAAGAATCAAAGTTTTTAATAGATATTAAAAAAATGTAGATATTTTAAGAATGAAGATCGACTTTTTTAAAAAATACGAAGTAACCTACATAAAATCAAATTATTTTTTAAAAAATCTAATTATTTCATATAATGTTTCATATCAAAAGTCCAAGATCATGCGACAACTATACGAGCGAATGAGCGATATCTACGTCATGAATTGATATCCAAGTGACCTAATATGGACCATGGGAGTGATGAAACTATGATCGATTGATATTATGTCTTCGCACACATTTTGTTATAAACTTGTCATGGTTGATTTTTGTTATCTGTTGATCTYAAATTTTATTTTGCTTTAAATTCGATCGGTTGATTTTAGCCTTCTATTGCCCAAACCGGCGAATCAGCTCCCTAATTTACACCAATTGTGCAATTTAGCATCTTAGATTTTATTTGAAACAAATCACCCTACAAATTTCAATTTAATTTATTCCTCCGTAACGAATTAATAAAAACTTTGGTGTTGCGCACACTTTTCAAGGAAGAGATTTAAGGGTGTAAACAAACAAATTAGGTAAAATAATTAGTCTTAAAATTATTTTACCTAATTTGCTTGTTTACACCCTTAAATCTCTCCCTTAAAAAGAATGCTTAAACTAAAGTTTCTATTAATTTGTTACAGAGAAAGTATCTATTACACTATTTATGAAAAATACAATCCAAAAATATTTAATAAATCAAATACATACAATATACATCTTTATACGTATTTTATACTAAAAAGTTATTAAGCTTCCCATCAAAAAAAAGATAGTGAGGTGATTTAGGAAATATAAGATATACTACAACCCTAATTTAGGAAACTAAATAAATTATAGGAAATAACAAAATTGAGATGATTGTTATCTAACATTCTTCAATCGGTTGTAAAAGGAAATATAGGGTCTTTTCAACTTACTAGATTGAACGTGCCCAAAATTATTAGATTTTTGTCGTCATTTGAAAGGGTAGTCGAAAATTAGGTCTTTTGTTGTTGTTGTTCAATGTTCATGCTTAAAAAAAATAATAAGAATACGAAAAGAAAGATACCAATACTAGCATCGATACATGAACAACAACAACAACAAAAAACCTAATATTCGACTCCGATATCCTCCGCGCTAGCCATCGACTGATATATATTGATAGTGTTTTTGTTTGCGGTTTTTATGTGATTGTATTTGTAGCATAAACTTGGAAAGATCATCTATGTTATCTGGTGGAAAATCGCTAGCTATGGGAATATGTGCTTCCCCCTTTTCCCTTGAGAATAGGAAAGGTTTTCATTCATTTTCGATAATATAAGCTAATAAGGAGAAGTTCAAACGTTAATTTTTGATTCTTTTATCTCATGCATGTTCCTTCATTTAAAGGGGAAACAAACAAAGAAACCGAGATAAATCAAGTTAGTTCAGCAGAAAAAAATGGCAATGAAAAGGAGTCTTTCACCTCCTCCAAAACGCAGCAAACCCATTTTAGATGATTCTAATGGTATGTTGTATGATGATTTTTCTCTTACAACTACTTGCTCATTATAATTTTGCTTTACAATTACCTTAACAAGTTGTTGTTGCTTGTATTTGTAATTTTGTATGCAGTCTTCATGAAATTGATTTTTTGAAATGTATTGTTACAGCTAATTGGTAAATGGTGCGGAGTATTTCCCCGAAACATGCGAAAGAATGAGCTTATTTTTCTAAGTCTTGATAGTACTCTAGCATAATAAACAAGTTTCCGAAGTAGTTGTGATTTGGTAAATCATTTCTAAGAATATGAATTTTCAGTAGGACTAGTTGCGCGGTGTGACAATATACAAGCTCGGTGGGATTGTGGAACTTCATTGGGTTTATGTGTGGTCGTACTCTCCTTGTGTTAAGCCCGTGAAGTTTATGGTAGTTCACTAGGTTCTACTCCTTATTATGCTAGATGATCAATTATTGAAATGAAATACTTAATTATATAGCATGATTTCAATTCAGTAATGTTGAAGATGTTAGTTTGAATGCTCGTGTGTAGGAGTTGTGCGACTGGTGAGAGATCAACCGCCTGAACATTGCAGTCTGAAAATCGAATCATTCTCCTTGCTTCAAGATGCGCTACCTCTGGCTAAAAATTACGTAAGTTCAACCGAATTCAAGGCAGGAGGCTATACTTGGTGAGTCGAGGTCGTGTAGTACTAGTAGCAAATTATTCAATTTTATTTGCATTGGTGAAATATTTTCTTTTCGGATTATATACTTGGTCGCAGGAAGCTGTATGTCTATCCCAAAGGAAATAAGCAAGAAAATGGAGACGGTCATCTCTCGTTTTATGTAGCCCTGGTTGACAAACTTGAGTCAGAATCTTCTGTTAATGTGGCACTTCGGTTTTTCATATATGATCAAATTCGGTGCAATTATCTTGCTGTCATAGGTATCGTTTTCCTTAATTATTGTTTGTACCTATACTTTGCTAGCTCTGTCTCTTTGGCTTGTGTCTCATCGGAAAAGGAAGCATAAACTCGTATTGTCTTAATTGTTCAGATTTAGATGACAAGTGTTTCCATGCTTTGAAGACTACATGGGGAGTTGCAAAACTAATGCCTCTCGAAACATTCACTGATGCTTCTAGTGGATTTTTGGTTAATGATTGCTGTGTTTTTGGTGCCGAGGTTCTTGTCAGGGATTCCCAGATTAATGTATCTACCGTATCACTTCTCGATTCAAAATGTGATAGAATATACACATGGAAAATCGAAAACTACTCTGATTTGAATAACACAATAACACTTTCTCCTGCCTTCAGTTTTGGTGAATGGTCTTGGTATGTACGAGTCTTTTAACCACTGCACCTGTCTTTTATACCAAGCATAATTGTATAACTCATCGAGCCACTGTCGAGCAGAATTTGTTTATCTCCATCCTTTTTATCCACTGCACTAATAATGCTCCATCTTTTATTGATGTGTAGGAACTTGTCTATGTATCCGAGAGGATGTAACAATGGCAAAGGTAAAGGTCTCTCACTGTTTCTAGGGCTGAGGGATGCGAATAAGCTAACTCATGGAAGTAGTCTTTACACTAAATTCTGTCTGTGTGTTAAAAATCAAGGCGAAGGAGCTGATCACAGGCTCGTTGGTAAGAACTTATTGCTTCATTTGCTGGTTCTGTCATGCTTTGCTCTTATTGAAAAACATTAGAACAACATAATAATTGATTCTGAATCTTTGTATATTAATAAATAAATAAATAAATAAATAAATACTGCAGGCCGTTGTTCGTATAATTCAGAAGTAGCTGGTTGCGGATATGATTCATTCCTTTCAATCGGTGATATTTACAATTCCTTAAAAAGCTTCTTAGTAGACGACACTTTGATCGTGGAAGTTGAAATTAAAGCGATGTTCTTACTGAGTTATTACTGAAAGATACAGATCCAGGTTCGAAATTTGATAATCGTGATCAAGGTATTACACGGGAAATTACTAGTATATCTAACATATATACAAATTTTGTATATCCAATGACATAGTTGTAAATAAGAAAATAAAGAAAATGACCCACGTGTCCTTAAAAGTGGACTCAAGCTTGAATAAAATGACTCATATAACTTTGGATATACAAAGTTTGTATCTATGTTAGATATACTAGAAATGTCTCGTATTACACCATAGTATGTTATGCATGAGGATTTTTCATTTCCCCCCATTTTTAGTGTTTTGGGTGTACTGATAAGAGAACTCCTCGTTTTGATATTGTTTTTGTTTGCTGTTGCTGCCGCGCCATTGTAACATAAACTAGTAAAGATGATGAATCATGTTATCTGGTGAAATATCCGTTTGCTTCTGTTTTCAATGGTAAAGTCTTGATTGTAAGCGCAATCGGAGATTCTACCCCTAACAAACTCTGTAGTTGCTCATCTGACATAAGCACTGATGACATCTGCGCCATTAAACAAGAAATTGATCAAACTAAAAACTTCAAAATCTGCACAATAATCGTCCTCTCGAACAATGCATGATTGCATTTTGATGYAGCACAAATTTACAAATCYGTAATTTTATTGAAGCCYTCTTCCTCTCATCYATTGAGAAAAAAGCAAAAGAAAAACATRCAGGCAGCTTGTTRGCTGTCATGTACGTGTTCCGATTTTCATTGTTCGGTGAAGAGCAAGTAGTTCTATCAACTGAGTTCYATATTCGAGTTCTGCAAGGTAGTGACCCAACAGCATGCACCTTAAAATCAAGCATATAATTGAACAAATAAACTTTGACAAACCCCTGTTTCTCTAAATGTAATCGTARGTAAAACAGAACCAACACAGCCGCGACATCCAGGATTTGAATAGTAGACGTAGCACACCAAAAAACGGTCTTCCTTCTCTTATACTTTCATACAATCTTGGCATAGAACYGAGAATTGAGAAAAGSTCTTAGTAAAATTTATTTCCAAGCATCTTACGCGCTGAAATATAAACAATGCTTGCCAACGAGGCAACGATGCCTTAGTGCTAACATCCACCATTAAACAAGAGAACAAAAATAGAAACTAAAAAATAAAAATTTGCCTACAAAATGGCTGATTGAAAATAAACATTAGCAACTACTTAATACAAAAGATATAACCCTGAGGAAACAACAAGCGCTCTCTCTTTGCGCGCTTACACTTTGTAAAATACAAATTTACAATTCTACATTCTGTTGAAGGCGTGTTCCTCATCATCACGGGGAAGGAGGCAAAAGAAATCTTTCAGGCAACTTGCTCACTATCATGTTCACCATCTTCAATGTTTGGTGAAAGTGAAAATAGTTTCGTCAATTGTGATCGATATTCAAGACCTCTAACATAGCTGTCTCTTATACACATCTAGATGTGTATAAGAGACAGCTATCACACTGATGACATCTGCGCCATTAAACAAGAAATTGATCAAACTAAAAACTTCAAAATCTGCACAATAATCGTCCTCTCGAACAATGCATGATTGCATTTTGATGGAGCACAAATTTACAAATCGGTAATTTTATTGAAGCCATCTTCCTCTCATCGATTGAGAAAAAAGCAAAAGAAAAACATTCAGGCAGCTTGTTTGCTGTCATGTACGTGTTCCGATTTTCATTGTTCGGTGAAGAGCAAGTAGTTCTATCAACTGAGTTCAATATTCGAGTTCTGCAAGGTAGTGACCCAACAGCATGCACCTTAAAATCAAGCATATAATTGAACAAATAAACTTTGACAAACCCCTGTTTCTCTAAATGTAATCGTARGTAAAACAGAACCAACACAGCCGCGACATCCAGGATTTGAATAGTAGACGTAGCACACCAAAAAACGGTCTTCCTTCTCTTATACTTTCATACAATCTTGGCATAGAACGGAGAATTGAGAAAAGGTCTTAGTAAAATTTATTTCCAAGCATCTTACACGCTGAAATATAAACAATGCTTGCCAACGAGGCAACGATGCCTTAGTGCTAACATCCACCATTAAACAAGAGAACAAAAATAGAAACTAAAAAATAAAAAATTTGCCTACAAAATGGCTGATTGAAAATAAACATTAGCAACTACTTAATACAAAAGATATAACCCTGAGGAAACAACAAGCGCTCTCTCTTTGCGCGCTTACACTTTGTAAAATACAAATTTACAATTCTACATTCTGTTGAAGGCGTGTTCCTCATCATCACGGGGAAGGAGGCAAAAGAAATCTTTCAGGCAACTTGCTCACTATCATGTTCACCATCATGTTCACCATCTTCAATGTTTGGTGAAAGTGAAAATAGTTTCGTCAATTGTGATCGATATTCAAGACCTCTAACATAGTGTCCCAATAGCATGCACCTTTACAAACACAAGTAAAAGATGAAGATCAAACTTTAATCTAGACAGCACAACATAGTTAGTTCAGCTTGACTAAAATGATGGCATTGGCATCGTTGTTTTAACAAATTTGTAAACCTTTTACGAAGAATTTTTAGACTCAGGATTTTTATTTTACTTTTAAAAGAATAGTTTTGACATGTGGAGATAGAGACAACATTCTTCCAGACATATTTACATGCAAGTTGTGAATTCACATCATTTAATACACCATTTAACTTGAAAGAATAAAATTTACAGGTGGGGGGTGGTTGAAAGTTCGAAAAACGTAGATGCGATGCTTGGAGAAAACAAATTAAGAAGACTCACCAAAATAGAAGTCGTGCAAGATAGTCTCTTGTCAGTGATATTATAGGCTGAAAATTAAGGGAAGTGTTTTCTATAAGTTCAGCGCAATCTTCATTTCCAACATTTAAAGCTCCAGCAGCATTCTTCTCC
This sequence comes from Bassia scoparia, assembly GCA_008642245.1. Lineage (NCBI taxonomy): Eukaryota > Viridiplantae > Streptophyta > Magnoliopsida > Caryophyllales > Amaranthaceae > Bassia > Bassia scoparia. Next base: position 66,943 of record SNQN01000591.1, read on the forward strand.
GACAAAGGGGGAGCCTTGGAGTGCATTTTTGGAGATAATGTTGCAAGCAGACCATGGACAACAGAATGAATTGTTTCTTTAACTTCAGCTGATGTTGGTTCTGACAACTCTGCTACCTGTTGTTATTAATCAAAGAGAAATTAGATGGAGAGAGAAAGATATTATTAATTCAACGTCAATTCGTCAAAATCAATATCAATCATCAAAATATTATTAAAAATGACACTAGATAGCAACACCGTTAGATATGCATAGTCCTATATGGTTGGCAACTTGGCATTATGCACTAATGCCCTATGTTACTCGGACTCTTCATTTCACCTCAAGTCTAGGTAATTTTGAGCACTTGACATGGACACTTGGAAACTTCATTTTGGACTAAAGTCTAGGTAATTTTTCATAAATTAGCCGAGTCGGAGTAGTCGGAGTGTCGGACACATGGACACGTACCCACGTCGGACATGGGTATACAAGTCCAAGTAACATAGCTGATGCCTGACTAGCCCAGATGTTGATCTTCAAAAGGCCAAAAGCCATGCTAACCTAGGCACATAAATGGGACCAAATTTTTGACAACTATTTTACTATATCCACAAAAAGTTTAACCACTCTTCAAACCCAGACATCTAAATCCTTTTGTCGAAATTTACTATAATAATAATTCAGGTCTCCAAAAAAAATGAGGTAAACTAGTCCGGGTTGGCTCAAAACTAAACTGGAACTTCATTAACCAGATAGTTTTCTATTCAGACTGCTGACTAAGAGTTTTGGTTGATTTCGTCATAGACTGGACCACATAAATTTGTGCATGACCACATATAAGTATAAAATCTGAGCAATTATATCACATTAAGTTGCTCAAAAACCACAATGTAACAAATACAAAAATTCATTGTTCAAGTAGAGAAGCATGGTCAACAATATTAAGAATGTATTCCATTCATTTGAATTAAAAAATTATTGCAGTTGTGAAATTATGAAAWGAACACAACGAAACACAAAAATTATTTTATTCTWATAAGTTTAAATAAGCTGAACACTGCACAATCTAAGTCATACACTGATACTGCATCTCAAAGAACAMGATCGGAAGRAGATAGGCATGCATAAAAGGCTGAAAGAAAAAATTCAAACCTTTTCTGGTTGCAATGAACGCAGGTAATCCAACAGCTCGTTCTTTTCCTCTCCCACAAATTGTTGCATCTGAAGAGCAGCATTTTTTCTCTTGACATCTTTTAGCTCCTTTTAGACAAATATGAAGTAATATGAAAACATGAGATTAAACTTACATTTATCAACAAGTAATCAGCCTTTTCAATTAATATAAAATAAAGAGGAGCATGTACATTCCAAAATTCAATCCTTACATAGTTTTGGAATGTTTTTACGAAAATTACAGAGTGCTTTCACCTCAATTTAAGGTTTCAAAGAAATTTCTTGAGTGAGGTAACTATTGGAATGAAAGTACACAACAAAACATGACCTTCAAATCTAATACCTTTTTGGTAACATGTAAACGAGACTGCAAGTGACGAATGTAAGATTGAATTTCAGGAGTCAATTCACCAAGATCTTGACTATTCAAATCTTCAGAAGAATTTTCAGCAATGCCTTCACCTCTAGATGAAACTGTACTTTCGCCGACAATTTGTACTCTTCTGACACTGTCGAGTAATAAATCCTGAACACCAAGATTAAAAGCCTCCGGATTGTGACTTTCACTACTTTCTTCATGAATGTCTAGGTTTTTCTCAAGACAAAGCCTATATTCAGCATTTCTTAAAGTATATCTGTAACAAACAAAATAAAAATTAGACCAAAATAGTCATGGAAACAATGCTTTCRTCTWTTGGGTTGTAAAAGCAAATAAAAAAGGRCATAATACTTTGCTGGTAAGGAATTTATCTGGCTCATGGGCATATTCCCCGCTAAACAAAAGAAAAGTGGGTTCATGCTGCATAAAGTATAGAGGATTCTGTGTAACAAGATTAAAAACTACTCATTTTACATCAAATAGACAAACACATATATTGGAAGTTCTTCTATAATATATAGTAGTGAAKCTGGAAGTATTTGACTTTTGAATTAAGCAAGATAAGTTGCATTCTTTAGCCTGGTAATAGCAATATGWCGTATCATACYGCTGTCATTAGACTCATTKCACAGGAGTAACATGAATTTAGAGATTCTGGCTTCACGTATGTATCTTGCAGTACCCAGTGGAAAACTGTATAGACATTTTAAAGGACTTTACGCAGACTTCAACATACCCAGTCATCATAGAAGATATTAACAATCTGGAGAGAGGTTCCCACACAGCCTCAACAAGGATTTGAAATTGACTTGAAGGAAGTAAGCCAAGCATGCCTGAAATAGTCCTTTTCATGGCATCAATGGTAGTAGGAGGGACATCTTTCTGGATGAGACTGATATCCAAAGGTTCGATGTCTTGGATCAAATCCAAGAGTATTGGAGCCTGAAATATCAACATATGCAAGTGGACAGTGAGTAACTTCCCTGCCAACCAAAAAGCTTTCTAAGAAAAACTATGGCAAACTTAGCAACTTAACTAACATGACAAATCTGAGCCAGATGCCTAATTTGAGAATAAAAAATTACAAAGGAACTCTAGAGTTCCCATCTACACACTAGAAAAACATGAATTGTGAATACCAGATGAAAGTTAATAAAATTATCTTATAGAAATCAAAGGATCATATCAGTCGCAGAAATTATAAACCCCGTTGGTTGCATTTTTTTCTATCAATTCACTCCCCCTCAGTCGAACTTATTACTTATATAAACTTTTTAGGGGTTATTTTAGCCGAGAATTAAATTTGGGTAGCCCTAATATGATACAGAGTAACGAGGAGTATTAACTTTGGTTAAGCAACTAAAGTTATAGTGCCATAAGCTCATATTGTTAAAATCTTAAAGAGTCAACAGCTGTCGAAAATTCTTCTTCCATCTCCAATATARCTCCCTAATGGGAATTTTAAAACATCTTCTTATAAAAAATTCCATCGAATTTACTAATTTAGCATTAAAATTCGTCTCAAAACTTTTATCCACAACAAATTCATTTCATATATCCAACACCTCACATGCAATTATTCATTACCAATACTGACACTCCTAAACTAAAATTATATATCTATCTTCTATCTATCTATCTCTATCATTTAGCAAGTAATAAAGTCACAAACTGCGGAATAAATTTTCAACTATGCAGAATCACAATACACAAACAAAGATAACATAAGTCTAAACTGTTGAATAATGAAATACAGAGGAGGATAACAAAAACCTTTGAGCCAATAGTAATCTAGCAAAATCAAAACATAAACTCCTCCATGTATCCAATGGCTCATACTCCATACACAATTCTCAATTCAATTACAATTGCTAGATTAGAAATCAGACACCACTGAATTTCAATTTTAACGAGTAATAAGAACATATACTTCCCAGACATTCCGTAATCAAGAACAAACAATTAATGAAAAAACTGAAACACTTGAAGCAATCAAACACCTGACTGAAATCAAATTGCATTGAATTCAGAACACCTCACACAACTTTAATGAATCCAAAACCTTAAAATCAAACACCTCACAACACTTTAATCAATCCAAAACCTTAAAATCAAACACCTCACGCAATTTATAAATCATTTCAAATCCTTTCTAACGGGGCACAATTTCAAGTCCCAAACTAAATCAGACACTCTAAGTTATCAATTTAACGAGTGAAACTCACATACTTCGCAGTTACGCAAACATTCCGTAATCAATAACAAACCATCAACGGAAAAAACTAAAACACTTTATGCAATGATTGAATTTGAATTATTGAATTCAAACATAATCAGTTACTTCAGAACCAAATCAAATTCAAACAATACACAAACGCCCTAAAAATTATTAATGAATCCAAAACCTTAAAATCAACACCTCGAAACATCAATTTCAACAACTGACAACCTCACAAACCATCGCAAACTTTCCGAATTCAACCAAAACAACACAATCAAAAAGACGGAATAAAATAAACCTTCGCGCGAGTAGAATTATCACTAGAATCGAAATCCTCCAACGAAGATGAAGCAGCAGCAGCGACGACCAAGTTCGACACCTTCTAGAAATCGCGGAATTCGAGGACGTGAGTTTGAGGAGAGAGAAAGAAGGAAGGAGAGAGAGACGAGAGCGAGAAGACGGAGGCTGAGAGGAGAGGAGAGAGAATGAGGCCGGAGGAGAGCGAAAGCTGCCATTACCAACCTCTGCACTTTCTCTCTTAACCTCTCTGCTGTTATTATTTACCGTGTGTTGTTGCTGTTGCAATTTGCAAGCTGAGTTGTTAATCTTCAGCCACCAGATTTTTACTACGCACAAAATTTTGTTATCTGACAGCTTTATAACGTCTTTTACTTTGCGTCTTATGAATCTTTTTGTTGCGTTGGGTTCTTAATTTCTTATACAGTACTTGAAGTCTGGATTATTATTATCTCTTGTTTTGGCTCTTGGCCCAATGGGTAGGCCCAAAGGGTGCCCAATGGGTGGCCCAATGGGCTGAACTTCTTCTTAACTTGATTGTAATCCAAATTGTTTAAGATAAGTTCCTAATACATGTAACTTTTTAGTGCATTTGTGATTAAAACAAATGGTGATAGATGTGATTAAGGTACATTTACTCAATGGATGTAGACCGATGAGGGCGTGACATGTGGAACTTGACAAGCAACTTAGCTTGCCAATCGGGAACTACCACGTGCCTCCATATTTTCTAATTCAACCCTACGATTCGTGGTCATTTACTAATTAGTTATACAATAATTTATTATTTATGAGCAATAATAAATCAACATCGTAATGATAAATAGTTGAGATTTATATACTAACTAAAATCATAAGTCGCGTGTCTCTCAATTAACAGAATTGATGTCAAGTTGAATTCTATCAAAGATCTCCTATCAAATTACTGCTAAATCTCATAAAGTAAAAACGTCAAACAAACTTTTAAATGATAACATGTGTCACCATCTCAAAGGTTAGTCAGTTAAGAGTAAATATTCTATGATAGGATTATAAATATTGTCACATTGATATACACTATTCATTATAAATGGTGAAGAACACCGTGTAGATTTAACTGCCCAATAAATTAAAGTCTTTCCTAATTTGATTGAAAATAATTTTTTTCAAAAGATTTTGCAATTATGAAATTAAAATCTCAATCACCGGATATATTTTGTCACTAAATTAATAATTTAGTGCTTATTGCATCGTTTTTCTTAAAATAAAAATTATAATTTTCATGTATATTCTTTAGTAAGGTTAAATAAATATTTTAAGAGTTGAATGCAAATGTTAAATAAAACTATAATCATGATCATAATCACGATTCGGATGCTATGTTAGTTTACACATTATGAATAAAATTAAAAAAATATAGAATATCAAAATTCTTATTGAATGATTGAATAACAAAATATTGATAGGTCGTCATTTTTTTAAAATTTTCGTTCAATAATTAACTAAGTCACAACAAAATTCTCCAAGTACAAATCAAATACAACACCTTTAAAATAAACAATAGCAGACTGAACCTTATTTTTTTACACATAAAATCTAAACACTCGATTTTCTTGAGTTTACCTTTATACAAGTAATATTTTAGTTAATTAGTTGGTTTTCATGTTAAAATTTGTACTCCCTAATATTTAACTTATCTATTTAAAATATATATATTTAAATGTAATTATTGTATATTTTTAAAAAAAAAAACAAAAAAGTTATTCTACAAGGTATCAATAAGATATTTTCTTTTTTAAATCGTATTTTTTCGACAGGATTACAGAATTTTATTATAGTAAGTCAGGTTCAATTGCTAATTACATGGCACCTCAAAAATCATTGTAACATAGAAATTTTAACTTATCATCCAACAACACTGAAAAATCACATGAGAAAAATAGTGTAATTTGTGGTTGAAGAATAATGATGGTTGTGTGTGTTATTGGATTAATTTGAGGTTTGTCGTGACTATTTGGACGAATGTATACAAAAACAAATGAAATATTTACTATTAGATTATGAACGGTCAAAAATGGTTACTAATTGTAGTATTTACAAGCATTAACACATGTGATTTCTAATTAGACTTGAGGGGTATTATGTAAAACTTCAAATTCGAAAGGGTATAAGTAAGAAAACATAATACCGGCCTCAAAGATAAAGAAATTTATTTTATTCATAGAAAAACCCAAAACTAAAATAAACCTTAAAATTATAAATGAAAGAGATGCATTATTCATGTCTATCCTTAGGAATGTAGTTGATATTTCATCTTTTTCTCGATCAATTCGATTTAACATATATCAACAATTAAAAATTCAATTATATTTAATAATGGAAATAATCACTAATCCATGTTACATGCTTATCATATCATGTTATCCCATGTTAGTGTTAATTGATAATTTCTYTATTCATCTACAATGGCATACCACTTTGCTTTGCACCATAAATACTGCATTCTTATCTTATTATCTTGTTATAAATAAAACTCATAATAATTAACTACAATTAAACATTACTCAAAATTAAGAAACACMTATACTGCAAAACTCAAATTACTACACTATATTAGTATTAGAACAATTAATTAATCTAACCATGTGAATTCATGTTACATGATCATCCGAAATTGTGAAATTTCAACTACATTTAACACTAGTATTAATGACATGATTAATTAATTAGGGTCATAATAGCATTTGCCTAATTATATGTATTATATCATTACAATAGCAAACATAAACCTTTTTCTTATGATATATCATGCAACAACTACAAAGAGCAATTCAATTAGGCAAGAAATTAAAATATGATTAATTAACTCTAATTATCAATACGATGAGGAAATACGTGAAAAGTACTCTTYAACATCATARTCGTTAAAGCATTGCATGTGATAGCTTAGGTATGAACTTAGTATTATTTTGGTAAGACAATGCAATATAAGAACACACAACATATTCTTGGTTGTTTCAATTTATTTGGCTAATAAAAGGGACTTGGTTGAAATTTATGCTCATTTGTYCTTCTTTCTTTGGCCAATTTCCTAACCACATTTTTCTAAATTATTGGTGAAAATTTGAACCCTTTTACATAATTGGTTGTTTACATTGTTGTTTCGAGGAATTTTATCCGATCAAATTGAAAAGATAGAAGATACAACGAACGTATCTATATTGGTATATAAATGTATATGGGAAGTGACTAGATATCCATATATATTGTACCGGCTGTTTTCCTCTTCGGAAAAAAAATATGTGATACTAGTATTCTCTATTTCCGACATGAAATATGAAATCGATTATCCAAGGATTGAGAACTTATATGAGCCTGAATAACCCACAAGTGAGAAGAGCTAAGACAACTCGAAGTAGTTAAAGGTTTCGCTCCCGGTTCTAGGAACACCCTTAAACAAAATGAACAATCTCCAAAGTGATTTGTAGTGGTTGTCCCAGTCCCGAACCATAAAATTTATCGCCTTTTTTTTGTAAAGATTATTACCAGGCTGAATGATTTACGATATTCATATCCACTAGAATATTAAGCCAATGAATAAAGGCCACTATCAGGAATAAGACTCATGGCCATCTAATAAGTCAATAAACCAACTAGAATAAGACTACTCATTAGTTCATCTTGAAAAAATCTCCTTTATCCAAAATAATCTATGACGGTATTATTTATTTTTAATTTTTGAGCACAAAACGGGGGATGAGTTATCGGATATTTGATCCTAGCCAAAATCTTCTGAAATACGAAGGAGAATTGCAAGTTTTAACAACAACGATGTTTACGTCCCTCGTTAACTCTGCAACTGCTGCTTCTCCAAGCGATTATGCTTATCCATACTACTCGTAATTCAAACATGACAACGTAATGCATGAACTTTCCTACATTATTCAACTGTCAACGACTCGTTCACTTGCTTTGTTTTTCCACAATTGCCTAGTTAAAGTGAGGCATACTGATTTGCATAAATTACATCTTTCTAAAGAAAGTGTTTGATGTGACCAAATTTGTTCAAGACTTCAAATTTTCAATGTAAAATGTACATTCATTGTATTAGGCTAATCTTCCTTCACTCCATTCTTTAAAAGACACCATGAAATAATGTTTTAATGACTCAAAAATGACAAGCAATAATAAAGTATGTACCATCAAATAAGGTTATAAAGTACTATCAATTTTTGACTAATTGTCTTAGAAGGTGAGAAGAATTGGCAACATATACTTTCTTAAAGTTCATTTTATTGAACCATCAAATCATGCTATGTTTAACTAGTTATATTGTAATTATTGTTATTCTAATTAGACTCATTAATCACCTCACATGAAAACCATGATTATTTTAGCACCATAGTAGGCGAGAATTAAACTTCATACTTTAATTTAACTCCCTGTTGAAAGAATAATTAGAAGTTGGAATTCTAGATTTGATTTTTTGCAACCTACTAGCTAGGCTATTATACTCAACCCGTAACATAATTTTCGAAACGATTTGACATTTTTCTCTCTACTTTATATCAAATCGTTGTGAGAATAATTAGAATGAATCTAATCAACCTTCGAGTGCAAATTCATTAGATTAAGAATTATGATTTGCTACGGAGTACTAATTATGATTACATCATTCACGCATTTGTACGAGATCTAACCTAATATATCATAAATTCATAATAAGGATAAACATGGGCTCTATAAACTTAGTCATGGCATTTTGTAGTTCTTATAAATTACTCTTATTTTTTAAA